>OY101451.1:72141424-72261424 GCA_956483635.1 Panzeria rudis | reverse complement strand
CATACATACATACATACATAGACTGATAAACACAATACCCTTCTTTGCGTCGCGCAGTCGGGTAAAAAATATACAGAAAGCTTAAATTTAATATTTCAGGATGCTTAAAGATAAATAATACTTTGGCAATTTAGATGCACTTGTTGCAGAAAGCTATGTCCTTTTAAATCAATACGAGTTAAGAAGAGGCTAAAACCTTTCGAATGACACCAAAACAATCTGATGACGCCCTTAAAAGCTAGTCAATTTTAAATATGACGAAATTTTTTCAAAAAAGCCAGAGATACCCAATAGAGCGGGTCAATTTGTATTGAGGAAAAAAAATCGTATAGCAAAAACATCATCTACGGACAATTCTAAAAAATTTGCGCCAAGAAACTGTAGAACGGAAATGAGTTCCTAACCCGCACAAACCAATATGTATCTTTATATACAGGTGAAAACAAATAAAACCAACAAACCACGCGACTTGAAAATTTAAAAATGTGTTAAGCCGACAATGCAAAATTATTTCTAATACTAACCCCAAATGCTCCACTGTGGTAAGAGGTAAATTTTTACTGACCTTATGTCTACATAGTTTGAGTTCTGAAGACTGTAAAATAAAAGCATAACAAATGAAAAGTCCATTTTGTACCCTTTAATAGTAAATTCCAATGGAAAATCTAGGGAAAGTAGGTTCAAATATATACATAATTTTGTACATTAGTACGTTCTTGTTTAATTTTCTCATTTTAAAGTCGCTATAATTCGCGAACCAGAAATTATTTTGAGTCAAGATTTGGCACTAATACTAGCTATACAAGCCACTAAAATTTGACCTCATAGATACATATTTATGTTTGTACAATTTATTATCTTTTGCGTATTTGTAAAATTTAATGTAAAATAGTTTATAGATACTCTTGCTATGTTTACGGTTTGTGAGTGATATTTTTTCAAGCAGTATACCTATACTACTAACGTATTTCGGGTATAGTGATGGCATTTTTTGCATACGGTACAATATTATTCTCATAATTATGCGATATTTTTCATGTAAATATTCAAGTGCTTTCTTCATTCACTTCTGCAAGCAAAACTTCAAAAAGTACAACAACAACAAGAACAACAACAGCAGCTACTAAAAATGCTAAAACGTGAAATAAAGTTCCAAAAAAAATTATATAAACGTACGAATGAACAACGAAAATAACCCCAAACGTAGAGTACATATTGAATAAAGAAGAGAAACCAAACCCATTAAACCATTTTATTTAGCTATACAATTTAGTCTGTCATCTAGACAGTTAGTCGGTCTGCCTGGTAGTCAGCCAGCCAGCCAATCCGCCACTCAGCTTGTTTGCCAGAGTATACTGAATAACAGCCGGTTAGCACAAATAAATCCATCCAAGCAAACTGAGCATTTATTTAATGAGAGTGTGTGTGTCAGTCAATCTGTTTGTTTGTTTTTATGGAGGAGAGCCACCATACATCCCCTTCGATACTTGGGGCATACAGCTAGGGTTATCAGAAATTTTTGAACTATTTCGCCAAATAGTTCTTGAAAATCGCCAAAATATATTTCAAGAATTTTATTAATACATATTTTATTAAAAAATTGTTTATTTTATAATAGTTTTTCTTTATAGAAATTTTTAAAAAATAATTGCATAAAAAATAGCAGATAACCGCCGAAAGTAGAAAAAAAATCGCCAAAAATAATTTTTTGCAAATTAATTTCATCAAAATCCATTAATAACTACAATTAAAACTAGGAATGTAACGATACGCCGTTTTGCCGACCGATACCGATATATAAAAATAAATATCGCCGCTACCGATACCGATTGAAATTGAGTTCAAGTTTAGATTAACAAAACTCAAGAAGAGCAATTTTTTTATTACAGTATTTATCGCTTATATGCACGTCGGTTATTTGCATTTAACGTTTTTATGCATCCTATCATGGGCAATTTTCTACTGGTATTAAAAAACCACAAATATTTTTTGTATTTGCATTTCGCTTATATGCATTTCTCGCTTTTATGCACCGTAAAGTAATGTAAATATTTTCAAAGTGTATTAAAAAAATGCTCATTTATGCATGGTACATGTTAAGTACATTTTCCAAAGATTAAAGTTTGTGAACCAACTCTTCAGCAAGAAAAAAAAGTTCTTTCGCAATTTAACAAAAACTAGGTGTAAAATAACAAACTGAAATTCATTTTTTGGGCAATTTTCTATTTGGTAGTACGCAGTTGAAGTGACAAATCACTAAAGCAGCCTATCGCTATTTGATGTAGCAAAAGTCGAATTTTTCTCCATAGCGCTTTTTTTAGTAAAGCGCTAAATTGGCGCTTTTTAGTCAAGAGTTTTTTTCCCATTTAGTTATTAAAACAGTTTTGTTTTGCTTTGAAATAAAAATTTATTAAACATTTTTATCTTAAAAAAATTTTCCAAAATCCACCAATTTGCACAAACATATTTGAGTATAATTGTGCGTATCAGTATATTGGGCTTGTATTCCTGGAATAATTAATGATTTTTAGCAATTTTTTTTATTATCAACTTTTTATTGAATTACCACTGTTTACTTTACATCAATCTTTTTTCATAAGCTCTATTTTATACAGCTTTTATTCTCGAATATGGAATGAAGTACGCAAACTGCGTCAACAATCTTCTTCCAGCCTTCGGTCAATTCTTATACAAAAAACTATGCCGAAGTGATTCATGTGGCTTGAAGACATGTAGTGCAAAGTTTCTAACATGCATTTTCTGTCCTATAATTGAATTTCAATTGTCGTCATTGTACAATAAGAATCAAAAGTCTTTTGATATATTCCAATATATTGGGCCACCTTCGAATATGACATATACATTAGCGATATTATTGTACAATACGAAAACTTCCACAATTATTTGCAAGTGGGTGGGCCGCTAAACATTTTTGTCTAATCCAGGGATCACATATCTATTACCATGAATGAATTTAAATTAAACAGGAACACAGGACACTGCGACCGAAGAAGATCTATTGTATCCCTGCCAGGTGCTAGAGCACCTCATCTAAACCTAATCTCCTGAGGAATCTCCAGATTGCTAGTGGTTCGAGTGTTGGCTGTTCTCAATCCTCCAATAGGTGCTTGCAAAATTGGCTATATCTTTTGTGGCATAACGCTTCACAGTCCACCAGAATATGCTCTGGAGTTTCATCCTCATAATCACAGAATCCGCACAGGTTGTTACTCTCAATGCCAAGTCTGCTGAGGTGTTTTCTCAGTCTGCAATGGCCTGTGAGGAAACCTGTGAGCATTCATAGATTGTTTTTACTCAGAGACATGAGAGTTATGAAACGATTTTGAAACTATTACCATCTGTCTCCCCGTATCAATTTTTATTGCTGAAATGGTCAAGCTTTATTTAGAAAATAATAACTAACAAAATAGCATAATTTTCCATATGGAATTTGACTATTGCTGGCAATAAAAATTGCTACGTGGAGACGAAGGGTTAGCGAAAATATTTTTTCTGTCAGCTGAAACAAAAACTAATGTTCAGATAATTGTTTTTTAAAGGCATTTTTGACATTTTATGTCGTCTTGTAAATAAATTTTTGAGTTTTGTATATTGTAATTAAGAAATTTAAATGCGTTTTGGCAGAAGTAAATGAAAATTTTCGAGCGAAACTACGTACGATGCTTTGAAAACAAAAGTTGGGATTTTGTTTACTCATTGTAGTTTTTTTATATATGCACCACTGAAGCGTATAAGCGAGTTTTTTTATAAGCACTGCCAATGCATATAAGCGAGTTTTATAAATGCATTTCTCGCTTATAAGCACCCAAAGACGTGCAAAATGCATATAATGCATATAACCGATAAATACTGTATACAAAATTACAGTGTAAGAGATTACTAATTTTTAAAATTAATATTTATTTAGTTAATATTAACCCATTATTAATATTAACCCAGTATAAAAATATGAAAGTAATTTTAAAGGAACTACATTTTCATCGCTTCCAAAGAATCTATATTAAAAATATGCAGATAATTAGTAGAAAAGCAAGAAAAAATTTGTAATTCCTTTATAATTTTAAAAAATACTCGCCATGCTTTTTAAAAATGCGATTTTTAAAGGACATTTATAAACTAATATTCTTCTAGATAACTTAATAGCTTAATTACTCGCTGTTACAAAATGGCATGTTTTTTTTACTCGTGAAAAACGACTTAGTGAGGCTTGTAGGTCTAGTTGAGTAGATCATTTTGCCATTTCGAAAAATTGCAATACAACCTCAAAATCGAAAGTTATCGATTAAAAAAACTTTTTTTGGGACTTCACGGACAAAAACAATTTTCACTGCGTGATTTCTGCACCGATTTCCAATTTTTAAACAGTGTCGAATAGAGCAGGACTTAAGCTTTCCGTGCATATTTAAAAGATTTTGTTTTGACTTATATTTCATGAAAATATCGTCAAAAGAAAATTTTAATTTTTTATTTTCCGATTTTTTTAAATTTTGCGTATTTTTTGCAACAATTTGCTTGAAAACCTACCCATTTTTATATTTTCATATAAAGCGTATTTTATAGAGATTACAGTAAGTCTTCTGTATTTTTATTTATTTATTTTTTGCTGGGAATAAGATTTAAAAAACAACGAATTGAATTTGAATTCATGGTTAACAAAAAAATTAACAAAAAATAAATTATTTTTTTACAAAATAACAGCGCAAAATATTAATTTTTAAAACTGATATTAATAAGATTTAAAAAATAACGAAATGAATTTAGTTCATGGTAAAACTAACAAAAAATAAATAATTTGTTTAAAAAAACACTGAAAATTTCTTTAAAGTATCGTCGTATCGACAGTAAAATATCGCCGATACCGATGTATCGAAAAATCTGAAGTATCGCCGATATATCGGTATCGGCTATATCCCTAATTAAAACATATAAGAAAAATGAGATGAGTTCTAATACATGTATCTAAAATTCTCATAAGACTTCATCCTGTTTCAAAAACATTGTATGAGCCTTACAAGTTTTTAACATAGCAAGGTGCAAAAATTGCATTATATTGCAAGTACTCAATGTTTGATGCAAGTATTCATGCGAATGAGCATACATGCAAAATGCCGTGGATTTTATAAAAAAAGGTACGATATTTTGCATTTGGTATTTCGCAAAATTTTTGCATCACACACTGAATACCGCCATTTTATTTTTAATCATCTAAATTGTAAGGTTCAATAGTGCATTTAAATAACATTAGAATGTAAAATATCGCATCTTTTGTGTATTTTGCTGTTCATAAGAAAGCTACGATATTTTGCATTTGCAATTTTGCAAGGCCGTTTGCTCCGAATACTGAATTCCGCAAAGTAATTTTGCTGAATTTTAAACGTTTAGCTAAATTTGTCTTTTGGACGCCAGACAAGGTTAAAAACCGCCACATTCGGAGAGAAATCGCCATATCTGACAACCCTGCATACAGCCAAACTCACGAATGCGAGTGAATGACTGTTTCTCTTTGTTGTTGTTGTTGTTGTTGTTGTTATTGTAACATTTGCAAACAAGTATCTACGAAATGTATTTCAGGGTCAGTAGACGACAAAATGCGGAGTCACTACTATGTAGTCAATATGTGTGGATAAGTGTATACAATATTGTGAATAGAAAATAAAATTAATGCCATTGCTATGGTTTTTGTTGTTATAACTGGAAGTAAAATACCAAACGGAGCAACAACTAAAACATTAGCTTTTAATAAAATGAATATATAATTCAGTAATTTAAAAAAGATACATAATTTTCCAATTATGTACCTACGTATGTATATATTTTACAGATACGATTAGTTAGTTAATGTTTTAAAAAGTATCTAACAGATACTTTTTGTCATAATTACTGTTTTGTGTTGATTAAAAAACAATTCGGTCAAATTGTAATATGTATATACGACATATTTCTTCTTAATTACTTTTTAAATACATACTTTATATTCTTACATTTCAAATAACATCCCCGAGATACAAATTTATATACTATACCTCGTCGAAAATTCTCTTAAAATCATTTGTTGTAATTCCAATCCCAAAGTAATGCTCTTCATATTTTCTCCCAATAGACCATATATATTGCTCAATTTATTTTTATTTTCAATAAAAACAAAAGTACTCTTATTTTCTGTATTTTTAATCGCATGTATGACGCTCACGTTAATTTGATTTTTGTTCGTTCCTGCTCCCGCTTCGGCGTTCTGTATCTCATTGTTGTTGAACACAAAAATTCAAACAGACGGACAGATACAGCGACTTGTTTAACAAGTGACATCATAAAAATTAAACGCTTCATTCATATCAGCTGTGAATTTATTTATTTACAATCACACGCAAAGGAAATAAGAGCGTGAACGTTTTGAATGGTCTCACTGAAAATATTTTATGGGATTGACTGGCGTCATGACACTAAGACGGACTGACTGAATGAATGACTGAACTAATGAATATAAATTTAATTTTTTTTTTTGCTTCTACCTACTGTCTTTCTCTTTAATATTTGTTATTTGGTTGGGTTGGCTCTATCGTACTACAAGTGCTTATCAGTGTGACCAGGGGCCCGTTTCTCAAAATTATATGTTACACATCTACAAGTACAATACACACAAAACGAAAATTGTAAAAGTGTTTTTGTTTTGTGTGTATTTTACTTGTAGATTTGTAACTTGTTGTAAGTTTTGAGAAACGGGCCCCAGATCTTAAAAAAAATTTTATTTTTCATAATTTACCTCTTGGCAAACATTTTATTTTATTCGAGTAACACAAAAATATTTCAAAATCAATAAAAAATAATGGTTTATTAGTCCTGTTATGTATTCCATGTGAAATGAAAATGTTCGGAATTTTTAAACCTTTGTTTTTATTTAATGTTTAGTATAACAACGATGCTATGACAATTCCGGACATTTTCATTATGCATGGAATAAAGAACAGGTTATATATAATAGAAAACTGTTCGGTAATTTTAAACAATTTTAACACAAACAAAAAAACACCAATAACTATTGGAATTTGTAATTTTCAAACAACAAAGAAAAAATTTAGACAAAGAAATTTTAGCTATTTTCAATTCTCTTTTAAAGTTACAATTTAATGTTGCAGTTATTGCAGTTAGTTATACAATACAAAAATTACAACGAGTGAAATGTATGTATTCAAAAATTTCATAAAATTAAAGTAATTCCATTTTTCCTTTCCCGTTTGCCTCTCTACTGCATCTGGAAGTATAACCCTTCATGTTTTCTTAACTTTTAATTTTATTTATTGAATCTTCAAATATTGTAAATTGAACTAGCAATAAGTATTCAAATTTTAAAACTAAAATTTTTGATAATTAGTCTAGCAACTGATAGACAAAATGTTAGGTTCTACGGCTGCTTTTTTAGATATTTTGCGTTTCTCCTGTTCGGCTGAGAGCAAGAGTTTAAGACACAGTTTTTACTAATGGAACATCTAGATCTTTATGTATGCGCTGGTTTCAGACATACCCAGGTGCCGCTGTAATCAAACACAGAGTTTTATTTTGTCGCTTTTCAATTTTTTCTATATTTGATGCAGTATCAGTGTCCCATAACTAAATACCATAGCAGCAAATTGGTTTAAGTATTGTGTTGTATAGAAGAAGTTTACAATATAGACTGAGTGCTGAATTTCTTCCTATTAGCCAATTAAGTTGAACTGCTTTCAATTTCATTTGGGTCAGCTTTGAATCTATGTGGGTCTTCCATGGTAGACGACAATCAAGGTGAATTCCTAAGTATTTAACCTCAAAGTGCTGCGCTATGATATGACTATTGATATAAATAGGTGGACATGTGTCCCTGCGTAATATGAACGTAAATGTACACATTTTTGTGTACATGTCCACTGCCTTAACTATTTTTCCAGATACAATACATATTCCTGCAATTTTTCGGATGTGGAATTGCGCTTACGTTTAGAAAAGCTGTATCGTCAGCAAATGTTGATGTGTGAATGTCATAGCCTGTTGTCATGTCGGAGGCAGATATTAGGTATAATACAGGACCAAAAATGCCACCTTGAGGAACCCCAGCTTGCATCATCTGAGGTGTGCTTAGAATATTACCTTCCTTGATGATGAATTTTCGTCCAGTTAAATAGCTTTCTAATATCTTGTCATTGTTAGAGGTTAAATTTTGCTTTAATTTCTGGGTTAGTACTTCATGCTATACTTTATCAAAAGCCTGAGAAACATCAATGAAGAGAACAGAACATTATTTATTTTCTTCGAATGTTTTTCTAACTACATTCACAAGCCCATGCGTTTGCTCGATAGTGCTATGTTGTCTCTTGAAGCCAAACTGATGATCTGGGATGCATTCACTCTCATTTAGTATGGGGGTTAACTTACTGATAAGCAGTTTTTCAAATATTTTTGATGTATTTGACAATAAGCTTATAGGCCTATAAGATTCCACTTTATTATGGGCTTTTCTAGGCTTAGGTATCATGGTGACATCTTCCATTCCGCAGGATAGCATTCTATTCTTAAAACTGCATTAAAAATTAATAGCATTATCTTTTTTGCTATATCGGATAGCAATTTCTCGAATGTTAAATCTCAAAAGAACGGCAAATGTCGATATCTCAACTATGGTGCATTTGGATTGAATACATTTTTCAAGTGGTTAACGAACAGCTTGCCTTTTTCAGCATCAGTTCTTGCGCAATCCCCATTCGAACTTCGTAATGGAGGTTTACATATCACCGGCCTTTTAAGGCCCCCGGCTGCTCGTCATAGCGGATAGTCCGTTTGTGGTGTTGCGGCAAGTTTGTGCAGGACTTTTAGCAAAGATGCTGCTTTTTGGAGTTCTAATAATTTTTTAAGCTACTTTATGCATTCTTTCTGCGTAATTTTCCACTGCGGGAATCTGTAGCGTTGCCATTCTCTACGAACTCTTCTTTTTTTCAGATAATAGTCATTCCACATTCTCAGAGTAAATTTTGTTAAATCTCACCTGTCGAAAGGTAGAAGTATCATTTTTAGCAGGTTGCTTAATGTTTGCCTCTAACTGTGTAATAGAGGCCTCTATGTCAGCAGCAAATTTTCCGTGCAATGCGTACTTAAATATTTTTTATACTTCAGCCAATCAATGCGTTTATGCATCAAACCGCGAGTGCTTAAAGTTGTTGTGAGTGAGTATATAGTTTTAATAGTGGGTGAGTGAACTGAAGATAAATCTTAGGAGGCTTCAACTTTAATTATTTCGCTGGGAACTCCTTGTACTACTCCGAAGTCAAGAAGTCAATAAGAAACAACAATCAATCGCCTTTTGGAAATTGTGTCAAGCAGCACGCGACACTTAGGTGTGATTAGCAGCCGTTCATGTGAAATAATATTTTCCACATCGATCTATAAATGGAGCAGTGAAAAAACATACAAAAAACTACAAATGAATTGATAACCTCCTCTATTTTTTAAGTCGCTTGTATATAGTTGTACATATATACATATGTATATTTACCCATGACTCAATGTTTGAGTGTTGGTTTGTACAAGCATACAAACTTTGTTGTTGTCATTTGTCTTCCATTTAAATTTAGTATATTTTCTTTTAAAATTTTCATATAATTTGGTATTTTTTGCCAAATAATTAATTAAAACATATTAAAAATAATGCTTACTGCTAAATGGAAATTTTTCAGCTAAATCAAGAGAAATAATACATACTAAATTTATAAGCAAAATGCTAAAATGGTCACACTGTTGCTTATAAACATGTATGTAGGGGTTTGTGTATCTATGTTTATGAGAATGTTTTCATTATTTATATGGTCTTAAATAGTATATTCACAAGTGTTTATTTAATTTTGCTGTTTTGATGTAGATACATATGTATATATTTTTGCTTTTTGTAGAGGGGTTTGAACAATTTAACACTTTTCACGAATTTTTATGTTTTGGTTGTATGCTTTTGTTGTTGCTTTGCTAAAGATACATATTTGAAAAGTTTTAGGTAATTTGAGCTTTTATTTTTGAAAGTGTTATAAGTCCACTTCTTAAAAAAATTTAGTTAACGTTAACTTTAATTAGATATATGTAGATAACTTCTATCCTTATTTATTGTCATCCATTCAATAGCATGCGATTTCGCCATAAAATAAACAAATTTATTTAAGCTATAATCTGTATATTATCGCAAAAATCTTTTTTTTGAAAGGGGAATAAGTCCACTCCTAATAATTATAGTTCAAAGATCTTTCATATTGTATTATTTGATTATTATGACATTGCGTTTTAGCAGACAAAACTTTGTTTTACAAAACTAGTTTGGAAGCACATGCTCCATTTAATATAATTTATTTATTTGGAAAAAAGGAAGACCTAAAAACCTCAGCAAAATTTCTATGTTGCCACTGTATAACACTTTAACACGTTAACAGTCCAAGCTGTAGACTTAGGAGTGGCCCACAAGTCCGCATATATTTTTTTTATGGCCTGTCTTGTGAAGTCCAAGTCAAATAAACGATGTTCTCTCAACGTCCACAATTAGAAAGCTCTATAAATTTGTATGGATGAACAGCCCACATATGGGGTGTGGGCTGCTGGTGCTTTCCGTTCACAGCCCTTGTAAGAACTATGGAGTGACTGTTAACGTGTTAAAACCTCTAACAAAAGAGAAATGCAATGATATGATGAGTTTACTGCCCTACATTCCACCTATTTATCATGAATACTTCACTACGCTAAGTGTAAAGGACAAAAAAGTTAAAGATATTATTTTTTTATTTTATATTGCTTATTTAGCTTACCACAACTGTATTTTTTTAATGAAATTAGCCGTTAATAAACTTGATGGTTGATCGTATATATAAATGTCTTCATATCAATTATTTTTTATCTTAAAAATCAATTTGAATAGGCTATAAAAATGTGGACTTAAATTTCCTCATGTTATTATTTCTTAGAAAATATAAGTGTATTTTTCTAAATAATTATAATGATTAATTTTTTATAATAAAATTTAAAAGGTGTATAGTGTTAAAAGCATTACTCTAATATATAACGCAAACCCTTAAATACCTTGATAAATGAAAATATGGACTTACACCACTTTCAAATATAACAGCTCATTTAATTTAGTTTTGCGATATGGCCATAAAAATTGGGTTACATATAATATGCATGTTTATGTTTAATCAATTATATGTCCAGCGACAAAATCGAGCATTAAGTAGAACTTTTTCAAGGTTGCTTTTACTAGGCCTAAATCTAAGATCCCAATATCAGCGCAATGTAACGATTTTCATCGCAATTCATGTACCGATAAAGTGAACGCTCATAATTTTAGCAAATGCCACAATATGTGCCGAAATCGTGCTGAGTATAAGCAATCAAAATCAATATTGATGGGACGAACATTCTTCTGCAAAACGACGACCAATCAAATTGTAAATTATGCACCGATTTTCATCGGCCACTTGTGGGCCGGCCGAAGTCGACAATCAGCTCCGATATCAAGGCGTGGCAAAAGAAATTTTGAATTTGCACAATCGGGCCCACAAAGTTTAACTTTTCGAATTTGAGAGGGTGCTGTTAGCAGAATTGGCTAGCGCGTGTGCTTACAAACCCTGAGGTCTTGAGTTCAAGACTAGTTTCAGGCAAGCCAACAACATCATGCATTTTTGTTATGTGTGTTGGTGTGTCATTATGTTCGTTGTTGTGGGACTGTTAAAATGATGAAGGCATAGCACTGATCACTTTGTCAGTATTGACAGCGATTAATACTAACATATCCTAACGCACTTCACAGCACTCTCCTTCATCGGTATTGTAGCAGAACCGTCGGCGAAGTAAAAGAACTAATAAAATGGCTAAACAGCTTAAACACATTAATGCCTCAACTTGACACCAGAGGGGCAGCAACACTGTTCTTCAAACAAAAACGAGCTATAGAAGAGTTGTAAATAAATTAAGCTTTCTATCTCTCTCCCACTTCACTATCTATTCTCTCTACATTACCCCTTTTCAAAGAAGGTTACACATTAATTAATTAACAGGTAGGCATTAATTACCTGATTGTGTTACTTCTCTTAAAAAAACTTGATATTACTAAAAACAAAATTTTTATCTATTATTTATATACATTGAAAGCATAAAATATTATAGTTATCCTTATTTCTACTTTGAACAGAAGAATTTGTAATTGAACATAATAAATTGTAATTAAATGCCAGATATACTGGATGGCAGGCTCAGGGATGTTAGATGTGACGATTTTACGTCATTTTAACGATTTTTCTATGCAAATTCAGCAAAATGACGATTGACGATTTTTCCCGTAGTGACGATTTATAACTATGTTATGTATATAATTTTTCAGAAAATGCTGGAACTACGATTTATTCGAAAGTCCTACCTGTTAGCTTGGCAATATTTTTTTTGCCTTTCTAACGTGGGAAAGAACTATTGGACAAATTTTGCCAGCGTACAGCTTACCTAGAAATGAGATGGTATTGTAGCTATCAAGAACTTTGTCCTTATTTTGATCTCAGCATTTTTTTACGGCCGAAATTTTTGGATAGCAACTTGGCCTTATCTTCACATTTATGTTTTTGTGCGGATATATTTTAAAGAAAACAACCTAAAATAATTACTAAATAATCTGTAAGTACATGCCTACATATACATCGTTGCAAATAAAATAAAAATTTTTCAAATCTTTTTATAAAATAAAAGAAATATAAGGTCTATCCGGAAGAATACATATCCTTTTAAATAAAATATACATACCTATAACATTTTAATTTTGCTTATAATAAAAATTATTGAGTAGAAGCAGGAAGTTGAATTGTGTATCGAATGTTTTGACAAAGAGAGCCTAAGCCATTTCTAAAGGATTCTCTCAAAGACAAGAAAAACTAAAAATCGAAGAGAAATTAAAAAAGGGCATATAGCCATATAAACGTTTTATATTAGAGCGCCAAGTATTCGTGCAACCTCCACACACAATGTTACTCACATAAACAACACGCACGCACATGATTCCTACAACCGTCTGCGTTGTAGTTGCATTAATTTTTATTAATATGTCCTTTTTGTGTATGGTATATAATCTAGCGGCGGGATTTTTCCGCTATTTAAAGGGTCAATTCTTTCTAAAATTTTTATCATGATTTTTTAATTTCGAAAATATTAACTTTATATCCGAGTTTAACTAAAGTCTTACTGATAAAATCTATTTATAATGATTTTTTATTGGTTAGCTTCTCAAAGTAAGAAAATATAAACATAAACTCATTAAATTAAAAGGTTTTTTGTTACAACGTTTCCTAAATTTATTTATTTCCTAGTTTTCTGTTGCATCAAGGACTTTACCTATGTCGTTATCAATGATGAAATTTGTGGTACAATTGTGCCACTTTTGACACTATTGCATGTTGTATGGTACTGTAGCCCAAAACAATCGCTTTTTTACTGGATATGTTTTAGCATCGACCAAAAAAGAGAGGTGTTATAACTATTTAGTATGTCTGTGTCTCCGTGTTTCTGTCTGCACCATCGTAGATCCAAACGGCTGAAACGATTTGTCTTTAGTTTCTTTTTGTTTGCAGTGTGACTTGATCGGGAGTGTTCTTAGCTATATTTAAAAATATCGATCCAGCGCTGCAGCGTCAACTATGACACGGTTTTTTAAAACTTATAATTTAATATTGAAACGCAAAACCGCCATTCCTTAATTTGTTCATGGTACAGCCTCGGAGTAGTAGCCACCCGAAGTAAGAAATTACACCAATTTTATGCTTTTGTATAATTGCTCTAGCTTTTTAAGGGGAGAATATATTCAAATGATTTATGCTCTATTTTATAGGGCAGTAATGAGCATTTCATATTGCTAACCAAATAATTAAGTGGCCGAAAAGTGGCCACCTGAAAACTACACAGTGTGAGCCCTGTTGTACATAAACCGTTGATGTTTTTTTTTTTGATTAAAGAAATACCTTTTTGCTAGCATGACATACGAGTAACTTTCATTGCCTTAAAATAATATGTATCTTCTGCGAAAATTTCTAATTTTTCAAAAATGCACTACTTTGAGCTTAAAACCCAATGTGGGGAGATAAAAATAACAATCTGATATTTTCAAAACACATATGCCAGTACTTTGACCATGACCACTTAGTGTCTGTCGTCTTGATATTTTCAATCTTTTGCACATATGATATATTTTCTTAATGAAATTTTTTAAAAATGTGGGTAAATAATTCTGGCAAAAAAACCGACTTCAGTACAAAGGGCTGTATACTTCATGGCCTTTCATATAAACAATTTTGAAAATCGGTATGCAAATGGAGGAATTGTGTAATAAATATTTTGGGTAGAGGAGGGGAAGACTTCCCCACCGATTTTCGTAGAAAAATAATGCGACTGCTTAGAGTTTAAGCAAACCATTTCAAACAAAAAAGGAAAAAAGGCAGCAAATTTCGCAACTGATTTTCGAAAAAAAAACTATGGAACAAAACTGTAGTCAAACGCATTCAAACAAAAAACAATTTTGAAAATCGGTTCACAAACGACAAATTTATGCATGGGGGTTGGCAGCATTTTTCCCCTTCCCATTTGCGAAAAGTATTGTAAGGCCAAACTACTAGCGAACCCTTGCAAACAACACAAGGATTTTGAAAATCGGTTCACAAATGACATAGTTATGGTTTGGCGGTGGGGGGAAATAAATTTGCCCCTCCCATATTCGAAGAGAATTATGGGGCCAAACTGCTAGCAAACCCTTTCAAACAAAAAAGAATTTTTAAAATCGTTTCACAAATGACAGAGTTAGAGATTTGGGGAGGGCGGGGCAGAACTTTCCCCTCCGAATGCGGAAAAGAATTGTGGAACGAACTTCTGCAAAACCCTTTCAGACAAAGCAAGAATAAAATCGATTCACAAATGACAGAGCTATGCATGGGCGGAGCAAATTTTCCCCCTCCGATTTTCGAAAAAAAGTTATAGGACCAAACTGCAGGCAAACCCTTTCCAAAATCGGTTGACAAATGACAGAGTTATGCGTGTACAAACATAAAAAAGTAAAAAAAGAACATACACACTGAATTGATACCATTCTCCTTTTTGAAGTCGGTTAAAAACGAGTTCAAAACCCAGATAAAAACTTCAAATTGTTAGAATATATAGCCTATACTTTGCTGGTTATGTCCACTTAGTGACAACATACTACTTTTTTTGTTCACGTGATATAACTTTTTTAACTGCTGCTCTTAACCCGCCGTTACTCGCGCTTTTGTTTTTGTACGTCGTTAGTCGCGGGGTGTTAAAATTTGTATTTTCTCAGAACTGCAAGGAATTAGAGGTTCATAATACAGAAGTTCGCCCCATAAACGGTTAAAATTTAAACATAATAGATTTTTCTTAGTTGCACATAATTTTTTTATTTAACAATTTGGACAAAAAAATAGGTTAGAAAATAAAGAAATAACACTTCAGTTTTAAGAACACTTCATTTAATGCAAAAAATTAATTAGCTTTATTAGTTAACTTCTAATCTATATATTTTGTTTAAATTGAGCTGGGTGCATCGATCATCATTTTTTAATATTTGGGAATAGACGGAATTATATAATAGAAATACCAGAATTACAAGTAATGGGATGTAAAATACACCCCGCGAAAGTAACAGCACACCTTATTGTTATGTTGGGCCAGTAAATAAAAAATGCACTTGTGGAATAATACCGAATATATTGATAATATGATAAAATATTTTTGGAAGGCCACCGGAAATTGGATAATCTTTTCCGCATATTTTTGATACGCGCTTAGTCGCGGGGTGCAAAAAAAACCCCAACAAAATTTGCAGGTGTTCGTTCTCGACTAAAGGAAATAAGCTCGCGTTACCAGATTGAGACAGTCAATACATTCAGCTATTAGAGAAGCTGCGACCCTAACACAATTGAATAAAAAGATATAGCGATAATTATAAGTAGTGGGGTGTAACCTACACCCCGCGCGAGTGACGGCGGTTTAATAATATGTGAAAATAAAAAATATGTATTTTTGAGCCAATTTTATTTGTCTCATATTTTATTTGCACATTTTTCATGAACAAATTTTCATGAACAAATAAAAATAACAGATTGTCACTTAGTGGGCATAACGTACAATGTATAGACTATATTTTCCAAGAATTTTAAATTCTTATCTGCATCCCCACATGGGGCTTCGGGCTTGTTTTTCCCCATATATATTTTTATAAAAATGACACTTTAAAACAAATCATATTTCGTTAACGTGCTAAAATATTAAAACGGCATTAAGTGGTCATAATAATGATGTACTGGCCTATATTTTCTGAAAATATCAGATTGTTATTTTTAAACCCACATTGGATTTTTGAAGCTCAAAATTGTGCATTTTTCAAAAATTATTTTTTTTCGCAGAAGATATTATTTTACCCGGCGTGAATGTGGTGAACAATTGTTAC
This sequence comes from Panzeria rudis, assembly GCA_956483635.1. Classification (NCBI taxonomy): domain Eukaryota; kingdom Metazoa; phylum Arthropoda; class Insecta; order Diptera; family Tachinidae; genus Panzeria; species Panzeria rudis. The sequence goes on along the minus strand of OY101451.1, from coordinate 72,244,914 downwards.
ACTAGCTAAGAGGTGGAACATACTACACCTCATATTTTAGTTTTTATAATTATGGGTGTGTGCCAAACGGTAGGAAAGTACTATTGTAAGTAAATTTTTTACACTTCTGCAGTGAATAAAATTTCACTAGACCTGGGGAGCTAGTAGAGTTTTTGACACAAGAGTTAAATTTTTTAAACAACCAGAAATTAGAAGCATGGTGTCATAAAACAAGCAAAACCACCGCCGTCGTTGTTGGAAATTCGAGCAGTCGCCCAATACATCAGTTTTTTCGGCTCTTAAATGTAGTTAGACTGTGAAAAATGCATTGGTTATTTTAATTTGCGAAAAATTATACATTATATAATAAAAATGTTCGCTACAGCTGAGAATTTTGTTTTATACATAAGTATGTATAAAAATGTTATTTTAAAAATTTGTTGGTAGCCGGCGGCTAGTATTAGTTTTTTTTTTATATTGTCAAAAGAGGTATCATTTCACACAGCTGAAACCATGATCCAATAATAGAGGTCGTGTTGAAAGCACATATGACTATTTCGCCGCGTTGGCTGTATCTGTCAATTGTTTTTTAATCGCGTGTTTTTAAATGATTAGTAAGGCATAGACACTTATGTGGCAATAAACAAAAGAAGGTATTTATTTTAGGCATATGAATTGTAATCACAGTTGTTAAAAGTACATTTAAAAATAAATTTTCTACTTGTTTTTGACAGATACGGCCAACCAGGCGAATTGATATTGTGTTTGTTGTATTATTACCACCACCTGTAAAATTAATTAGCCTTGGCAGAAACATAAATGTTTTTACTAGAGATTCCCGCTAGATCTGGTGGGTTTTCGTCATCAAAAGTGGGAAGTGTGTGAAAAAACGCGCTAAGTCTGCTTTTACACAGATCAGTTTTTCTCGAAGCAACTTTTATTCTCTTGTGAGAAAGAGCAAGAGAGGAATATTATGTATTCCTTTTATTATGTATTCCTTTTTCGTTCTTTCTCACCAGAAAATAAAAGTTGCTTCAAGAAAAATTGAACTGTGCAAAAGCAGACTAAGTGTTTTTTTAGCTGTAATTTTATTTAGTTGGCGGTTTCTAGTGTTTTTCACAAAAATGGCAAAATTTTTGTTTAAGAGAAAAAACTTTGATGTCGTTCTTTGTGTTTATCGCAGATAAAGCGAGTTAGTGCAATTAGAATTTCGAATTCTCTTTGTTAAGTATTTAATTTATCGGTAGCTTATGATTTGCACATATATAAAAGAAAAACTAACGTTTAATATTAGTCAAATCCACGTTTAATATCAGTAAAATATGTTTGTCACCCTGCTCAACTTTCGATAAGCCATGCGTATCCAATTCTTCCCATAAACACTGAGTTCATAGAGCAAAAAAAAATTTATACAGATGACTTGTTGTATCTAGTGCGCACCGCATTTATTTTGCTATTATTTTGAAAATAAAAATTAAGGAAAACGCGTGTTTTTTTATTATTATTAAAAAAATTATAACAAATGATTTGATTTATTTAAGAAACACTACAATATATATACATATATATAATATTATATATATATATATATATATATATATATATATATATATATATATATATATATATATATATATATATATATATATATATATATATATATATATATATATATATATATATATATATATATATATATATATATATATATATATATATATATATATATATATATATATATATATATATATATATATATATATATATATATAAATAGGCTACACAGTTTCTTGTCGTACACTTTTAAGTATCTTATTGTCCACCAATATTGATGAAACATATATGGTTTAAAAGGTATTTTTCTCTAGATATGTACAATATATTTCTTTTGCAAAAAACTGTTTACAAAACCGAATACAAACATACCCGGCTACGAAAAAAATTGTCGAATTTCGACCACTGGGCGGGATCCTAGTATATTTAAATACATAAATTACTGTTACAATTGCTACTTTCATTACGATTTTTTTGCATAAGAACTTTACTTAAAAAACGTAATTTAAATGTTTCGGGATTTTTGACGAGTCCCGGGATTAGGAGATTTCGGGATCGGCATGCCTAGTATGGAGTAGTCAGTAGTGGCACTTGCTGCTTTGAAGGACAATTGTCGTGAAAACTAAATACAGGGGTTGGAATTGTTGTTTATTGAATGAATAAATGGATGATGGCTGGCTGGAATGGTTGTATATTTTATGTGGAACAAATGGTCAAAGATGTACGTGCAAAGTGACACATTCAAACAATATACATACAGATATTCATCCAAACATTTATGCATTCAAACAAACAATTTCTATATCATCGTATGAGTTACTGTATATGTACCTATCTAGGAAAAATTAATATTTGTGCTGACAATAAATATGTACACATATAAGAGTAATATCACTAGACTGACATACACACAGTCAGAGTGTCGGTCTTTTTAACGTTCTGAGCAGCGTTGTCAACTTTTAAATTTCAAAAAGCACTGAAACCAGTAAAAAAAACTCACTAAATTTAAAATTGTTCAAATATATAAATATAATATGTATTTGATCATTTTATAAAGTAAAAAACATACTTTTTGATGTATTAAAGGACATATCGCACAAATATAATGATTTTCCAGAAAACGAGTTTTAGTTTTTAATTTACTCACACCTTTATGGGAAAAAAGATATGTATTTTCTCCTCAAGAGTTTTGTATACGTCCTGTATGTTTTTTTAATGAAATATGAAAAGCAATATGACGAATAATTTTGTACTATTAATCCGAAAATGCATTCGTTGAGTTGTGTCACTTTTGATGTGCATGCGCGATATAATGGAATAATAACAGAAATTAAAAAAAAACAATATTTCTGTAATATATAAAAATATAAAAGTCACCATATCTTTAATACTAGAGCTAATTGGAAATTTTTATTGTAATTTCTGAATTGAACAGATGAAAATATACATATAAGGATCTGCTATTTTGATCTCGAAGCATTTTCACTGTTTCGTAGAGTAATTAAATCGAGGTACATCAGTTGGTATCTCAACATGAATTTTCTTGTTTCAGCCCGACTTTTATGTGAAGCATGTAAGGACATTCTGTTACGTACTTTACACCCCGACCACACGAACAATAAGTTTGGCAATTATTGCCGTAGCAACCGTCAAATTCGATTGCCCACACAAGATGTTTGCGTGTGGACCGTATGAATATGTGTTCAAATACATATTCAGCAACATGTTAAAATACATTGCTGAGTAATAATCTTTTAACACAAGCTGTCAAATTCAATCGCCATTTGAGTTTTTTTTTTTGTGAAAAGTGAAAAAAAATTAGCAATTAAGCTAGTTTTAAAGAGAACATCGCTGGAAAATGTAAAAAATTATTATTTATATAATTATAAATTACATACATAAAAGAATACAGTGTAAACAGCGCACAACCTTCTTCAGCAAAATTGTCAATTTAATATTTTAAGTTTTGTACGTGTTCGCCACCAAGAAATACAAGCAAGAACATTGGCAATGGACGTTGCGGTTCTGCTGGCGTTATTGCTTGTATCAAGACACGAAATGTTGCTCGTGTGGTCGCAGAGTTAGACTTAAATAGATTCATCAAGCTAAGAACGCGTGCAACTTCTGCGTTTGAATAAGGAAGTCACAAAACTTTGATGGCAATATTTGTTAATGACATAAACGGGCTTATATCGACTGAATATTTATGTATATTTTTCTTGGACAAAATCAAATACATAAAAATGTAAATAAAATTGTTTATTCTTCCACAAGGCTGCAAAAAGTATGTTTAATAAAGGATCGCATGCATTATCAAAGAATTTTACTCTTGAAAACATATATATATATATATATATATATATATATATATATATATATATATATATATATATATATATATATATATATATATATATATATATATATATATATATATATATATATATATATATATATATATATATATATATATATATATATATATATATATATATATATATATATATATATATATATATATATATATATATATATATATATATATATATATATATATATATATATATATATATATATATATATTTTTTTTTTTTTTTTTGATGAATAAACTTATTTTTGAACTTTGTGTTCAGTGCAACCGTCACAAATAAAAAGCACCAAAAATTAAACAAAAAAAGCACCGAGCACTGACTTGAAAATTTTTCGCGTCAAAAAGTTGAAAAAGCTCTTAAAACGGTGCGAAAATCACTGAGTTGACAACGCTGGTTCTGAGTACTGATTGTGTTGTTAGATTTTAATCGTACCACGGACGTTTCAGCATTGTTGTTTGTACCTTTAGTCTTTGCTCGTTTTCATCATGGACAAGATTTTTATTCCTTATTTTTATTTCTCTTGTCTGTTGTTTAATTTTCATAATTTTTTCTACTGGCATACAAACTGCTTGTTATATTCTCCTTTGGACTGTGTATTCTATTCAGAATTTTTTTCACATTCCGCCTTTTTAATTTTTTTGTATGCCAACAGTGGCTGCTTTTACTGTTGCGCTTCTCATGGTGGGAGTGTGTTCATTATGGGACTTTATTTTACTTTTATTTCAATGTGATGATATCTAAGTTTTAGGTATGAGAAGTACATATCTATGGCTTTCATAAATTGCCGCGTATGCTTTAAAAGATCCACAAAAACATATACATATGTACATACTATGAAACTATAGACTCATTACAAACTTTTTCGAACTTTTTGATGAAGAATTTTAGGCAAAAATGAGATAAGATGAAATTCTAGCTAAGCAAATAAAAACTATTACACGTGCGTAGATTAGAAAAAAAGTACTTATGTCAACACAGTTTGTATAAAATGATAAATTGTTAAAAAATATATATGTATGTATAACAAATAATAATAACCGTTGTGTTTGCTTATCTGTTAAAAAGAATTTGGCAATTATCAGAACGTTAGTGCTAAAAACTGCTTGAATAGGTGGACTTACATAAAAAAGTAAGTTTCTTTTTTGAAGAACTATTAAAATTTGCCATACTATTTTCAGTATTTTTAGACCATGTAAAAAAGGTCTTCGCTTTATGTTATGTTTAACGGGATGCCAGTTGCTCCTCTGGTCCAAAAGCAGAGCTGAATTGCTCAATTAAGCTGACGTAGTACACGATAAAGGTGGAATATAATGAGGTTTGTAAAGTCTCTGCCTTCTTTTAACTCTAACAAAATTTTGCAGAACTCCTTGTACTGAACGGATTTGGAGCTGCAGACTTATTACGAACTTTTTGAGGAAGACTTTTTGGCAAAAAATTAGGGTTTGGGATTCAGGAATTCCTGGCCGGGAATTTCCAAAAAAAGACTAGCTAAAGTTACTGGAAATTTGTCGAGATTTTCCCGGAAAAACGATAAATTAAAAGTACACATAATTTCATATACATATATATGAACTTTATTTGATATCTTTTTAAAATGTAGTAAGTGACAGCGGAATTTATTTTGATTCTTATAAGAAATTTGCATTGTAATCCGGTTTTTCTTTAATATCAATAAAATTTTCAATATTAAACACTAAAATGTCTATAAATTTTTTTTAATTCGTACAAAATAAAAAAATTCCATGAAATTGATGCCATTCATGCCATTTTTAATAACCCCGTCTACGAGACAAATTATTGCTTGATTAGAAAACTATATGCAATATGAATTTAGTAGAGAGTCGTTTAATCACAATACGAGTATCAGAACATGGAATATCTTGTATAAATATCAATGATTGCAGTGCTCTCTCTAATCCTCAAGTAAATAATTCAATCTTAAACAAACTTCGAATGATTTTCCACAGCAAGAATTTTTTTAGCTTTTTAAGCAGCATGAATGAAAACATTTTGGAAAGTTTATTCAATAAACTTTTTTAAACTTTATTGGCCATTTTAATCTCATAGAAGCTGTAAAAACTTTGAGTTGTCACGACTAAAATTTATTAAAAGTCGACGTTATTATTGAAACCTTGAAGGAGGTGTTTTAAGGGACATAAAATAGAAATCGGATACATTTACAGATACTGTGGCTCAGGCTATGAAAAATTCGGTGCACCTGAGTATGGTATTGTAGCTTGTACTTAATCCACCCGGAAATTTGGAATGAAAAATAAGAAACATTACAGCAAGTTATTTATAAAATGATTTGGAGGCTTTAAATAGTGGTTAATTATGGTAATAGTGGTCAATTAGTCTTTATACGGCCTGTTACTGTGTAATAACCTCCAACTCTTATTTGCCTGAACTCACATAAAAATTCTTAAAGATTAGTTTTAGAATTGTTATTATATAAATTTTTTATTTAAAACGAATATCTGCATTTATAAAACAACGAAAATTACGCCAATTTTCATTTGATAAATCTACTTAATTTAAAAAATTACGAGAAATCCCAAACCCTAGTTGTAAGGCAGTGTAATTCATAAAATACACTTTTAATGAAAAATTGACAACCTGCTCGAGTGACTCTATCTATGTACTCTACATAGAATTATATTTAATTTATTTTTTACATTACCAATTTCGAATTTACTCTTGAGTTAAACACACGCGTCATTAATTTTGTTCGGCAGTGAACAAAAAAGAATACATATAACAATATACAAATATTTAATATTAAAAAAAGAGACAAATATTTGCAAAAAGAAATATTAACAATACCGTTCGTTAATATTCAGGTATGTGATGGAAAACAATCGTTTTCAAAATGATTTCAATACGATTGTTTTGAAAAGGTGTGATGAATTCCGACCGATCTTTTCAGTTAGTTTTGAGTAAATCTCAAACTACTGACTTTTAAAAAGCACTCTAGAAGATAAAATATAAACAATGTAATAGAACTGTGAATAGAAATTTATCAAAAAAGGATGAAAAAACAGTTATAAACAAATTTGAAAATTATTGACAAAACGACTATAGCAAACACATCACACCTTTTATCGCTTTCAAATCGTTTTTGTGTCTAAATCGTTTTTCATCACATACCTGAATATACTATTGTTCAGAAGAACTCAAGAGGTAAATAAGTATGTATACTATGATTGTAGCCAGAAATTGTTTCAACAATCATTTAAAAAAATAATATTGTATTTGCCACAACCATAAACCATATCGGGAAACATGGCATTGTTGACGCAACATTGATACAATCATATCTATTCTCTGCGCTTGCCATCTAATACAGATTAAAATCAATAAAAAAAATATGTTTTCGAATATGCTCGGGGGAACTGGGACGCCAACGCACATTGTTTCTAAATATCCCACTTTGACTAGCATTATACTCATTCAGGAAATTGGTAGGGATTCAGTGATTACAGCGGTGATCGTAGGATATCAGTGAAAATAAATAAAATGTTTAAAGAACTACATTTTATTTACTTTCAAAGTGTCAACAAGTCTATATTTTCTACGTCTCAGAATGATGCTTACTCTCTTGTTGAGGTGACGTGGTGCAAAATTCTAATGATGCAGTTTTATATTGTTTAGTGTGGGCAATATACGGAAATTGTTGGCGTAGATATGCCCTTCTGGCGAGGGCGAAGCCCATATTCAGAATAGGTATAGTCCCCTCTCAGAAACTGAAAAAATTAGAGTAATTTTGAAAATATCAGCGCACTGGAGAGACTAATTTTGGCCTTAGCCCTCCCAGAAGAATTGAGTAGTATATTTAATGCTTTTCGTAAGCAATACAATCGGGCATATTCTGTGTCTCACAAAAAACAATATTATGGAAATTCTCATGGCATTATTGTTATAAATAATTTTTTTACAACAATGCCATGAGGATTCACATTATTTTATTTTTTGTGAGACACAGAACATGGCCGAATATATAATGTAACATACATGGCAGCTGCCAAATTTCGGAGTTGCCACTTGCACAAAAAAATTAACACTTAATTAAAAAAGTGTATTCTTACTGAGACACCCTTTTAAAGCCGAATAATTGACAACGATAGTGGATTTCCATTAATATTTTTTTATTTATCATTGTTTCTTGTGTCAATCCGTTTAATTCTGTTTTTATGATTTAATCTAACGACTTTTAATGCTTTTGTTGAGTAATTTTTGGATGATTAATTTTTATTGATGTATTTGCTGTCATTGTCAATTAGTAAATTTAATTGAGCTTATAAAGGATCGGTATAAAGGCTGAACTAAGCCTATCTGTGGCATTATATTAGATAGTTTAATTCTAAATTAGATAGCTTGATATTTAAAGTTTAACTTATGAACACGGCTCGGACTTTCATGCAACTGAAAATTGATTTTAAGCGCTTAACAAATGTACCTAAAAATGAAAATTTTGCTCAAAAATATGCATTTACCTACGAACAAAGTTCCAAAATTAAAACGATATGAAAATATTTTTTTTAATTTGTTAATATTATTCGAGAAAAACATAAAACAAACATAGTTTGGTCTATTATTTAATGCAACCGAACTTTAGTTGCGTTGCCAGTTGGTAACCGAAAATTAATGGTTACCAGAAAGGCTCTAAGTAGCAACTGAAATTGACAACTCTTAGTTGCCAGTTGTCATCGGTAGTATAATTTTCAGCAACCGGCAACCCAAGTCAGGCTCAACTGCCATCCATAATCGGCCTATTAATATTTTCTTATATTGAGAAATATGCATTAAAAAACTTTTCATTACTCCAAAAATATGCACTTTTTGCCAAAATATGCAAAAACACGCACTTACCACCAAAATATTCAAAAATATGCAACTACAAATCGATGCCGAACTACTTAAAATTTGATGATTTGCATAGATAATACGTCATCTCTTTATCTATAACCACAAAAAACATGAAGTTGTATGAAAGTCCGAGCACTGCTTATGAACATTATTGCGTGGTTTCCACAATCCAGACGGTCAACTTGAGTAAACAATTTGTATCGAGATCAGTCAGAAATTTTAGTACTTTTCATACTCAAGGCGAGTGTTTGTATTATATGTAGAAACAGCACTTAAGTAATCCTGAAACTTGAGGCCGTTAACAATAAAAAAAATTTTAGTGTAGTTAACACTAAACTCAAAATTAAAATTTTTGTTTTTTATAAACTCAATAACAAAAACTTTTTTTACCTTTAAAATTTTAAAACAAATTTTTTGAGTTTAAGTTCTTAACCGGAAGAATTGACGGTGACAGGTAATGAGGTCAATGGAAATAAGGTCAATTAACATTATTTTCCACCATGGTAGGAAATAAAGTCAATTGACCTTATTGCGTTTTTAAAAGTGAAATAAAGTCAACTAAAATTTGGAAATAAAGTAATTGACTTTATTTCCCTATTCAAATGGAAATAACGTCAACAGTGCTTAAAGTACGAGTATGTCGGGCTTAAGATTTTTTTTCTCTCAGTATATCGAAAAGCGGCTGGGCTGAGTGCAAATTTTTGCATAGCCTGTCGGTGCATCGAAAAGCGGCTGCGCTGAGTAAAGTTTTGTACATAGCCAGGCTTCGGCCGGACTCAAGGATTTTTTTTCTCTAAACATATCGAACAGCTGTTTTGTTGAGTAAAGATTCTTGAGTAGCTGGCTTTTGGCAAGGCTTAACGATTTTCTCATTTTGGTTAAACAAATAGCGGCTTCGTTGAGTTAAGATTCGGGCGGTCTCATAGGTTTCCTTCTCTGCGTTTGTCGAATAAATATCTCCCACTAGCTAAGCCTGGCTAGGCAGAATATCTTAGCTCAGCGAAGCCGCTTTTCGATATACTGAGAAGAAAAAGTCCCTAAACCCGAAGGCCGGCTAAACAAGAATCCTTACCAAGCGAAGCAGCTTTTCGATATACTGAGTTCCGGCTACTTAGAGAATCTTTCGTAATAAAAATAAAATTTCTTAAAATTTGTAATTATAATGAAAAAGAATAATAAAATATGCCTTTTAATTGATACCAATATCAATCAGAGTAGGAAAATAAACTAAACGAAACGTTTGGTTTCGTTTTGTGTTTATCAATGTATAAAACAAAAACAAAACAAAACCAACGAAAATGATAGTCCCATTTAGTTTTGTATTGTTTGTGCTTGTGTACAGGGTTGTCAGATATGGCGATTTTTCAACTTGTTTGGCGTCAAAATTTTTGATTTGGCGACATGACGATTTTTCTGGCGATAAATAAATTTGTTGGCGATTTTTATGGCTATTTTTTTAAACAAAATTGAACTTCAAACTTTTTATAATTCAGGGAAATTACTTTGCTGAAAGACTATTTTCAAAAATCAATTCCACCAAAACTCGTTTGCAACAAATTAAAACAAAGTGATTTTGATGGTTTTTCTTGTATTTATTATACCCAACAAATACGCAAGCTTGATTTCAAATTAAGAATGATTTGAAAACAAACCTTTTCTCAAACGATAAACGTTTGAAAATGATTCGAAAATAACTTGAAAAACATAGCATTCTCAACAAAAAGGGCAAATTATTTTCAAATTGAGAAATTTATTTATTATCAACTCACGTTTTTCTCAAAAGTTTTTCAAATGTGGGTTGTAATACAATGTGGAACATAAATTGTATTTGTAAGTTCATATTTTACATTTTTTTCTTATTCAGGTTGATAGTTAATTTTTGATCACAAACCACCAAACAGTAAATATGTAATTTTCTGCAGTTGTAATAAATAAATTAGTTTGATCGTGACATTGTTAAATGTTTCCAATTTATGTTTTGCTTTAAATAGTGTTTCTACGTTGATTCATAATTTGAGAATATAACATCAAATTGATAAAACACTGATTTATATTCAAATCATTATCAACTTGAATTGAAGTGGTAAGCAGAAACCTTTGAAAAATGTTTGAGAATTGTGCTTGATATCAAATATTAAAGTCATCTTATTTTAAAGGTTTGACTTTGTGTTTGCTGGGCAGTCATGCAATTGTTTTGAATTCGGATGAGAAAAATTTACAAGAAATAATTTTAGGCGATTATATTTCTACTCTTGGCGATTTTCTGCCAAATTTTTATACGATTATTTTATAAAAATTTATATAAAAAATAGTATTATATTTTATTTAAAATTTCTATTTAAAATTTATATAAAAAATAGTATTATATAAAGAATATTAAGAAAAAGTACATAAAATTGATTTTGGCCACTTTTGGCGATTTTTAAAATCAATTTGGTGAAATTGGTCGGAAAAAATCTGACAACCCTGCTTGTGTACACTAAATGTACATTAATTTTAAGAAAATACATTTGCAAACGTTTCCCGATTGATTTGATCATCATAGTAGAGAATGTATTAGTATATTTTTGATAAATACAATGAACTAAAAGCCAATTGTTTTGTTACCATATTTTGTCATTGCAAAAGTATTTGTTTTGGTTTTCCTCATGTACGAAACGATTAAAAATATTTTAAAAGTTTGTGTCTTCGCATGAACGTTTGCGAAAAGTTTTGTTTGTTTGCACACTCTGACCAATATTGACTTCGTACATTCAGATTATTATTCATTGGGAAGTACCCCGATGCAATGCGAATTAAACGTTTGAAAGTGCAATGAAGTCAGTTGGTTTTATTTCGTTTTCGAAAATGCAATAAAGTCAATTGCCTTTATTTCCCTTTATTGTGGGAAATAGTTAATTAACATTATTTCTATTAACCTTATTACTTGTCACCGTATAGTACACATAACTTTAAAGAATTTAGTTTTGTACATTAGAGCCGCTACTATTCCAAGAACACTGCTGTAAACTTAAGTTCTTGAACTCTATTTAAATACCTATGTGTGTATGTAGTATACATGTATAGTATATATGTATGTACATACATATTTTAAGTGATAATGGCAGATTACTGTCAAAATATTTTCGAACTTCGTTTGCACGATCAATTTATTTGTTTTAAATTCAAAATTAAATACTTTTTTATATAAAAATAATAGTATTTTAAAATACACAAACAACAAAAATAGCCCTGAGTTACAAAAGCGTACAGGAAAAAAATAAAACACAAAAATTTTATTAAAATATATACAAATGTGCATATATACATTCCTACATATGTACTTACGTTTAATATACATACCTAGTACATTAAAAGTCAGGGAACTTCCATGTTCATATACGAACGAGTGAGTATACATAACTTAATGTACAATCATTGAAAACAATTAAAATACGAACGTAAGAAATTGCAATAAAAAACAAACAAACAGAAAAAGAAATATGTACATAAGTATGTATGTACATAGAAAAATTAACACAAAAATACTAAAAACTTGCGTTATCTTAAAATGTTAATGAACTAAAATATTGAAAAGCTTACTTAGTTTTAGTATAAAGTGTTTGTGGCGTTGCGCCAAACCCGATTCTGCGAGAACTCAAAAAAATTTAATATCTGTTGAAAAATTATATATGTACATATATCTAAAAATGTCTAGTTTTATAAACAGTTTTACTAAGTTTTATTATGATTTTATTTAGTTTTAGCAAATTTAACTCATATTTACTATAACCTAGCTCATTATTTACCCGTAGGTTTCCTTTAATGGGATAACGTACATAATATAACACCATCTTATATTAATAACTAGAAGTGCCTGCCGCTTCGCGTGGTTAAAGTTCATTTTATGGCTATAAAGTATCCGTAGGATAAAATATGAAATCCTTGGGAACGTAACTGTTATGACTTTTATCAAAAAACTCAATTAATAGTTTAAAATTTAATCAAAATCACCGAGGTAGAAATATTCCATATATTCATATATCCTGTGTGTCCTTCTAGGCGGAGATGTTTAGTTTCGTAAACACAGAAATAGCCCCTACCTCACTCTTGATCAAAGTTTGGATCAAATACATAGCCTATGTGTCCCTCTAGATGCAGATTACAGGTGGAAAACTATCGATAATATCGATATTTGATTTGTTTTATGACTATCGATGGTCAATCGATTATTATTTAAAAACAATCGATATTATTTTGCCGCTGTCGATAGTAAATGATACATTACTATTGTTGTGCAAGACATGTTTTTCTAATTAAATTGGATTTAAAAATCATTGAACTCACGACATTTTTCTTATATTGAAATGTTACAAGGATTTTAGTTTTGTTATTTATTGAACTAAGAAATAAAGTTCTGTTTTGTTTCAGAACCGGTTTTATTTAGCATTTTTGCACACATATTTAGTGCTTTCTCTAAGAAGTATAAAACTTTGATAGTATCGTCGACATATCGATAGTTTTTCTAACTTTTGATAGTTTAGAATCGATATATTTTCTCAAAATATCGAAAATTTTCGATAGTGACACTATCGATAGTTTTCCACCTCTAATGCAGATCTATTTATGGTTGAAATTTCATCAAAACCTGTCGGACGGTTTCGGGGAGGTAGAAATTGCCCCTCTCCCCACCACTATTGATCCTTTGTTGTGTTCTTTTGTGCGCAGATCTATCTATGTTTTAAATTTCATGCAAAGCGGTTATATAGTTTCGAAATATATATAAAGCCGTTGTACCTCTTCATTAAAATCGGCTAGATAGTTTCGGATAGGCAGAAGTTGCCCCTCTGCCCCTACTGGTCCTAGTTTAAAAAAAATATAGAAAACTTTTGTGTTATTTTGTATGCAGATCTATCTATGGTTTAAATTTCATCAAAACCGGTTAAATAGTTTTGGAGAGGCAGAAATTTCCCCTATGCCCCTGTCTTGGTACTAGTTTTGAATAATATAAAGCTTTTGTGTTCTTTAGTACGCAGGTATATCTATGTTTTAATTTTTATCAAAATCGGTTGGATGGTTTCGGAGAGGCAGAAATCGCCCCTCTCCTCCCCACCATTGATCCTCGTTTTGAAAATATATATAGACTTTGTGTTCTTTTGTATGCAAATCTATCTATGTACGTTTTAAATTTCATCAAAATCGGTTAATAGTTTCGGAGAGGCATAAATTGGCCCTCTGAGGCGGGCAGAGGGCCAATTTATGCCTAGTTTGTAAAATATATAAAGCCTTTGTGTTCTTTTAGACGTATGTACATAGATCTATATATATTTTAAATTTCATCAAAATCGGTTCAGCCCTTTAGTCGATAAAGCGTAACAAACGAACAAAGTTTCTTTCGCATTCCGACGGGGACGGACAGACTGTCTGGAGGGAAGACAGATGGACTGAAGGGCGGACAGATGGACTGGAGAGCGAATAGCGCACTCACATTAATAGGGTTTTGTTTTTCTTTTGAGTACGGAACTCTAAAACTCTTGCTTTAATAGATCTCTGCTAAAACGTTAATAAATATTCTCTGGGTATGGGGGCTTACATCCCCTCGATCCTAAGCACTTTAACCCTATAAACCCCATGTCCTTTTAGAGGTTCTATTGTACATTTTGTGTAAAGAATTTTAAAAAATCGGACCGGTCGTTCCGGAGATTACCTCTTACAAACATATTAACATGTAAACATACAAACATAAAAATGTTTCCTCTTTATAATATTAGTATAGATAACGATGGTCATAAGTTGACAAAACGTAACTGATTTTTACAACTTTTCAGTTGAAGATATAACATTATAAATAGGTTGAAAGCGTTACTAGCAATGCACGATGGGCGAGGGTTGAAATATTTTGGCCAAAAGTACATATCAGGTAGATGCTATATTTATCTATACTACCTAAAAGAGGACAACTTAAGCTTTATTCCCCCTAAAACATTTTGTGACTGTGGTCTCTGGAATTTTTTTAACAAGTGATTAAAGTTGAAATTCCATATATTATATAATTTTTTGCACTTAAAGCTGACCTCACTAATTTAAACAGCAATAAAAAGAATTAAGCTGATAATTATTGTATCATCAGGTGTGCTCAATATGGAGCTATTTTTGAAATACGACTTTTTGTAACATCAAAGTGCGCAAAAATGCGATCGATATTGAAATGTTTGTTATGACAAATAACGTCTTAAAACGTATACTACTTATATTTTTGCGACCCTTTGCGACCGTTCAGAGACATTCGCGACACCGCTGATTAACCCAAAAACTACCAGTAAGTTTTGGGATTCAACAAGTGATTATATAAAATTAAATCGTCACACAAAACTAAAAAAGTGGGCTGTAATTTAACCAGACCCATTATTCTATATGAATTTCTACCTGATAAATCCGAATTCGAATTCCGATTTGCTCGAAACTTTGAGAAAATTGCGAAAAACTTAATTTTTCGGGATGCGGTATGGGACAAACCGACCTCAGATTCGGATTCAGCGCGTCGAAATACATATAGATAGGTGGGTCTGGTCAAATTTACAGACCATTTTTTTATTTTGTGTTCCGGTTTTGTCGTGTGTTATTTAATTTAAATTATTAATATAATTTCAATATAATTTCGTGTGTAAGTTTACTATATTTATCAGATTTTAATATTCTTATGTCGCGCTTTAAAACTTCTCTTATTAACAGTAAACAAAATTATAGAATTTTATTTCAAAATTTTTTATCGCCATCTTGAATTGGTAAATTTTATTATCCGATTCATAATCCTAGACTTCAAAAACCCCCAAATAACTGATTTCCTAATCTTAGAGAAATACTAATATTGTAGCCGCCATCTTGATTTCACCACTTTAAATTCCAAATATCTGTCTGTAAAACTCCTATCACGGGTTCCCAAACTTTCCTTTGTCTTTAAAAAAAATAAAAGTGTGATGTTTTAAAAATTTTTACCGCCATATTGGATCCGCCATCTTGAGTTTTTATGATCTCTTAAAAATGTGTCAATATTGTACCCGTCATATTGATTTCACAATTCCAAATATCTGTTTGCAAAATATCTATTACGGGCTCCAATAGTTTCCTCCATATTGGGTTTGTAAATTTTACTATCGGATTAGTAATCCGCGACTCTAAAAACCTCCATATGATTTATCTCTAACCTCTGTCGCTCCTAGTCTTGAAGTAATTAGAATATAATAATGATCTCTTAAAAAAGTATCAGTATTATAGCCGCCATATTAGTTTCATCATTGTGAATTTCAAAAATTCTATCACAAGTCCCCAGAGTTTCTTTTGCATTTTTTTAAAAAATTAAAAGGCAGATTTTTTATATATGTTGACCGCCATATTGTATTCGCCATCTTGAATTTTAAAACTTTAATTTCATATTTGAAATCAATTTTTTTCCGGTTATATTTACTATTTGCCTCTCATGGGGGACCGCGGTATTACGTAAATACAAAAATAAAAGAGTACTGAAAAATACTAAAGTAATAAAATTGTTTGTTGGGCTCAATTGCACTGGGACATATTTGCCTGGTGCAGACATGAGTGCTTGTATTTATGTTAAACAATTTTTTTTTATTTCACAGCTGTGTTTAACTCCCCATACGAAAACGCATAGCACGGGCAATCAAAATCAAAATGCCAATGAGCCACAAAATTGTAGAATAAGCGGAAAAAAACAAGTGAAGTGTACAAGTGTATTTATAGCGTGGTGTGCGGTTTTGTATGATTCGTTTTCATTTAATTGTTCCAGGCTTACCACTGACGCGCTAGTTTACTACATTTTCATTCCCACAACTGTATCTGATAACTTACAGTTTTATGATAAGGTTGTTTATTTAAAAAAAAGTATATGGATATCAAGTGCTAAATGCTGACAAATTTTTATTTTTTAAACATTTAAATGAAATAAAGCAACAAATTTATGATTTTTAGAATAACCAAAATAGTTTTTATTTTTTTACTGATTGAACAATCTTTCTAAATACATATTAAGACGTATAGTTCAACTATGGGGTAGAATGCATCAATCTTTTGACCTAAATAAAAAATATTGTATCTGGCAAAAGCTATCATTTCGTTTCTTTATTTATTTTTATTAATTTCATATTTTTACTCAATGTTTGTTATTTTAACTTCAACTAGTATCGAACTAAGAACCTTCAGGTTTGAAGTCCAACGTACCAATCACTCGACCAAAAACACTGTTGCAAAACGGCACCAAGAAACTCAAATAAACTTACTCTTCATTCTCGCTTAAGAACCTGCTTTGGATCAGCACTATAAAATCAGCTTTTTTGTATAGCTTGTGTACGAAGCTTTTGTATAAGTAAAAAGCAAATACTTTTCTCGCTTCAAAACCTGCATTGTTGTGACGCTATGAAATTAGCTTCTGAACAAGCTCATATTTTAAAACGAATTATGAAGCGCTTTCTTTCTTTAGTGCTTCAAAAAACATGAAAATTTTTGGCTGGGTGATTGTTTATTATTTTTCGCAAAACGGAGAAAACGTTATATAAATCGCTAAAAAAAACATTCCAATTCTCAAAATAAAATAACAGAAATTAGTTAAGAGTAGGGAACGAACCGATACTTTTTAATATTTTTTTAAACCTATTTTTATTTATTTTTTAAATAATTTTTTTTTTTTAATTTCATCATGCACTCAAATTCAATTCGTTGTTTTTTAAATCGTATTCCCAGCAATAAAATACACTCACGGAAAAAACTAAATTTCATTTTCTGTAAAGGAATTCAATGAAATAGTAAATATTTTGTCTATGAACGGACCTACAAACGAATTAGCAAATATAGACAAAAATACCTCAACAATTTCATTGAATAAAAACGTGTTTTCTCCAGTGAAAAAATTTTTTAAATCTATAAAACAATTTGTCTAAAAATATTTACAAATTGCAGACAAAACAATTTACTAAATCAAACAAAAATATTAAGTGGATTTTCTGAAAAATATCTAACAATATTTCTGTCTGAATTTAATAAACAATTAGTCTAAAAATGCTAACAATTATTAAGCAAAATAGTTTACTTAATCAAACAGAAATACAAACAAAATGCTAGTCTGTGTCATCATCATCATCCATTAGGCATTTATGAGATTTCACTTTGTTAAAAGTGTTTAAGTCTGATTGGTTACGTAAGTACTCTAAAAAAATGAATGAGAATTAAGGCAACGACATTAACTAATCAATTCACTCCAAAAGTCGTTTGTAAAAAAACTTGGTACAATTGCATTCCTCTTGCTATGATTGTTGTTTTTGTTATTTGTGTGTATGTCGTCATCGGGGTGGTTTTTTACGACACAGTTTTTATTGTTGTTTTTGGTGTTTGCGTTCTAAATAAAATTTAAACAAACAATTCATAGATTATGGACAGAACATTTACTGAAAATTAAATTTTTTTTGGACAAACTTTTATTTGAAAATTTTTTGGTGATAATTTTTTCTGTGTTCCAAAGAAGTCATGAAAATGTATAATTTGCCATCTGGAAGTAGTGCAAATTTAAATCATTTCTAATGATTTTTACATATGTATGCTTGTCATTGCAAGAAGTTTTTTCGATTACTAATCACCGAATTGGAAGCAATTTTAAGAAAAATTTCTTTTTTTGCGTTCTATAAAGATATTTTCTTCTAGGAAAAATGATGAAAAATTACCCATTTTCGCAAGTGTTTTCTTTTTATGCGAATTTAAACGCAAAACAGTTTTTTCATGTAAATTTAGTTGAATAAATATAAACTTTTAGAAGAATATTAGTTCATAAATGTCATTTAAACAATCTATTTTTTAAAAAGCATGACCAGTATTTTTTTTAATTATAAAGGAATTAAATATTTTTGTATAACTTAAATAAATTGTTACTTGCTTCTCTACTAATTATGTGCCTATTTTTAATATAGATTCTTTGGAAGCAATTAAAATATAATTAGTTCCTTAAAAATGACTTCCAATTTTTCTAATGGATTAATATCAATTTTATATATTAACAATCTCTTACACTATAATTTTCTGTAATAAAAAATTACTCTACTAAAGTTTTGGTAATTTTAGCTTGAATTCGATTTCAATATGCGTATCGGAATCGTTGATATTTCTTTTTGAATAACGGTATCGTATCGGCAAAACGGCGTATCCTTACGTCCCTAGTTAAGAGTATCTACTGAATAATTTTCAGCTACACACAGAAAAATTTCCATGTAAAATCGTCGAAAACCAGGTTAATTAAAAATTTTTCGGTAGTGATTTTGCTTCATAGGTGTTTCATGTTAAATCACCATGATTTACAATAATCTTGAAAGAAAATTTTTCTTTTGAATTAACTATATTTCATGTTGATTTAATATTCCAGTACAGTTAAATCAAAATGAAGTTGATACTGAAATAATACGAAAAATTATATTGAGTCATAGTAATTTCGGGTTAAAACAACGTGAATTTGTTATTGGAACAACACGAAGAATCATGTTGAATCAAAGTTATTTCAAGTAGAAACAACGTGAATTTGATATTGGAACAACAAGATGTTGAATTAAAGTTATATCAAGCTGAAACAACATGAATTTAATGTAGCTTTTTTATTATTTATTTTACTTACGTGATAGTCATCAGAAAACTTTGCGTTGTAGCTGACTGCCCCAGCCAAAATTTGAACTCGTGCCGCCTGCATGATAGTCCACGCGCTAACCACTGCAGCCACAACAGCTTCAAACTTTTCTTTACTTATACACTAAATAAATACCATCGTATGTAAAATGCATTTAATTTTAATTCAACATGATTTAAATGATTATTTAACATAAAACTTATTTGAAATTAAAGTTATAATAGTCATGTCGATTGTGATTAAAATTAATATGAAACAATGGTAATTTTAAAACAGCAGCAGTAAATTTTCGCTGTTAATTCGTTTTTTGTCGTCTACATAGACGACACATGTAAGAATAAACAACAACAAGTCACACAACTAAGCAGAACAGTGAATTGTAGCAATGAACACAGCAAATAAACACTAACACACTCAAACGACAAATTATTTCTTGTAAATTTAATATGATTTCCAATCAAAATTGCAGCATGTGGATTTTACATTCCTTTATTTTTGTGTGTGTAACGTATCTTTTGTGTGTTTAATTATTTGTTTCGTCTCATATACAAAATGTAGGTGTTTAGAAATTACTTTTCATACAAACAAATAAGTGTGTTCAGTGATTTTAACCTAAGTAAAACATTAAAATCTTTGGATGTGGCTATAAAAGAATTTAGTAAAGACTCTGCTACTCCAATTGAACTTGAGGGAATTATGTACTAAGGTTTTGTTTAATAGTTTTATAAAATCTATTAATACTGTTGCCAGCGATTTAATTAAAATCTAAGGATTATATTTAATGACAGACGAATTCAATTATTTTATACCTCCACTCAGGAATATTTCCTTCTAGCAACAGTGTTTTAAAATACAGTACAAAAATTGAAACTAAGGAATTCGGAAATAAACTTTTTTTCGCTGAGCTCTGCCAGCATCAATTAGATGATGACCTTACAACAGAAGAAACTAACGATAGTAATACAAGAAATGTTTTAACAGAATTAAGCGAAACAATTAGAAGTATTAAGGAATTGAAAAAAAAATTAAAACAGGACTCTAATGGCATAATGAAAAATTTTATAAGTTTAGAGAAATCCAGGAAAAGGACTGAGAAACTAGATGTTCTGTATTATGGATTGCTTTAGACTTCTTCAACATCTACGATAAATGAAAGGATATTTTCAAGCCAAGTTTTATCAAAACTAAAGAAATTATTTTTCTGAAAGATTGTTTTAGAAGATCTCCTTAAACTATTGAAATAACTGATATAATGATCTCACAAACTTGTTAATTTTTTAATGAATAAATATTTATGATTTTTTTTGCTTGATTAAGTTCAAGAATTTTTATGTTTGTTATGCTATTGTTTTTTTTTACTAATAAATTCAAAATAAAAGATAATTTATGCAATTTTATTTGCTAAAGTTACTTGATTTATGAAAAAAATTCATTAATCGGTTAACCGGTTAATACAGCAATTAACCGATTAAGCCAAAACCTCGATTAATTAATCGAGCGATTAACCGATGAAAGCAGAAAATCGATTAAATGAATACCCTAGTACATACATATTTACTGACACATGTTTTATTTACAAAACCATTTAGTTTTAAAATATTGCAGCTTTTGAGTTAATTTTTATGTTTCAGATGCTTAAGATATTTTATCCGAACTAAGCTACGAATGCACTAAATTGTTCGGTTAAAAGAACACTTTTTTCGTTTTAAAATGGTTTTCACAACATGGTTATTTGTAATTTATAATTATTTTTATTTTTTCAAACCAAGCGACACACAAAAATAAACCAACAGCTCTGAAACAAAACAAAAATCTGACGAAAAAGCATTCAACCAAGGGATAGAACCAAAACTTTTTTGGAAGCAGAGAACCAAGTCTCTTTTGTAACCAAAGCTTGATTGCAAGTAAGCTGTTTTAAAATAGTATGGCCAAGAATCATATTTGATTGTTATAGAACCATACTGTTGTTGAATTTTTAGATATATCATGACTGTGGCTTGAATTTTTTTAATAATAATATTGTTGTGATTCAACCATGTTGCTATTATTGTGAGTGATAATAATGTCATGATTAAATGTAAGTATGAATTTTTTCGTCGTAAGCTAATTAAGGTTCACAATTCTTTAAAACAATAATAACTTATTTGATACAACCATAAGCTATATCGGGAAAGATGACATTGTTAACGCAACCCTGTCACAACCATATCTTTTCTTTGCGTGCCAGTAAAGAAATTTTGATATTCAACCATGATATTACCACAAACAAAAAGTTATCAACTGCGCTGTCAACTTTACCTGTTATGGATATGACTGGCCAGGGCACATACCTTTACTGAGCAACTGAACTAAAAGAGCGTCCTAGTTCAGTAAAGTGAGCTGAGCTGAAAAGAGCGCTCACTCAAAAGAACTGAAAAGCACAACTCTCCTGGCTATAGGTAAAATAAGCTCGTATTTTTCCTTACTTACCTTTTACGATGTCAGTTGCCACCCATATTTCCGCTAATTTTTCTCATCGGAATACCATATTAATGTTAAATACATATAGTATAGTGACAGCTGTTCTCAATTTATTGTTATTGACCCAAAGCACAGATTTTTTCACTTAAATTTAAAACATCAAGTGACACAAAATTTTTATATTGAATATTCGTATTCGGCGAATATTGGCTTAAATATTCGTATTCGTATTCGCGAATATTAAAAATTGATATTCGTAACATCACTAGTTTCAATATCAAATTCACGTTGTTTCAACTTGATATATCTTTGGTTCAACATGATTTTTCGTGTTGTTCCAATATCATATTCGGGGTTTTCAATTCGAAATAACTTTGATTCATCATGATTTTTCGTATTATTTCAGTATCAACTTCATTTTGATTTAACTGTAGTGGAATATGAAATCAACATGATATATAGCCAATTCAAAAGGATAAATGCTCTTTTAAGATTATTGTAAATCATGTTGAATTAACATGAAACACATATGAAGCAAAATCACTACCGAAAAATGTTAAATTAACCTGATTTTCGACGATTTTACACTGAAGTTTTTCTTTGCCTATCCAATTGGACACATTTAAACCGATATCCTTAGATATGAGTACTCGGAATATATTTCTATATGCTCTATGGAGTCACAAATAAATTTGAAGGAAATAATAAAAATAATAACAAATTTATAGAAACTCACAATTCATATGATGTCAATTTCGTAAATGTGCATCATGGAATTATTTTTAAAGTAAAGATTTTGCAGAAGTTATTATTTAATGGCAATACAGACACTCGAGAATAAATGGCGTGGTGAAACTATCGTTTTATTTTTTATATCTCCGATTTTCACAACAACCGTTCTAATTTAAATGCATATAAACAAATGTATATATCTAAAGATGAATGAACAATAAATCTGTTAATAAATTTTATTAATGTACATACATATATATACAAACATTAGCGTGCCGTTAGTTGTATGGATAATTTTTTTTGCTGATTTCTTATATTCTCTCCCCCCCAAATCAACTGATCCGTACAAATTACATTTGAATAAATGGGCGTGAAGGCCAACTTTGAGGGGCAGACACACCCCCTAAAACACAACTTATTGCGATGAATAATTAAAAAAAAATACCTATCACCATGTGAAAGCCAATACTAAATTAATAATAAAAAACGTGATTGCGGATCACTTTGGCAGAATAGCCTTTCGCACCAAATTCAATTTCTAAAAACTCACAGATAATAAATTTTATTAAATTAATATACAAATAAATTGTTAATTGATTTTGATAAAATTTAGTATGAATGAAGTCTCTGGCAAAACTACCATAAGTGCAAAATCTGAGCTCACTACTTCGTCTATTTCGCGAAATATCGCTACTTTCAAATAAGAAAATTCATTGGTTTTATATCTTAACACATAGACCAAATTTAAGCTCGTTTGGTGCGGGAGCTTTTTTGACAGCATCATAAAAGTAAGATTTCCATATATTTTGTATAGCCATTTTGGCTAGAGAATGCAAAAATAGTAAAGGAACCACCCTAATGTACATTAGAGCGACTCAACTTGTATGGAAGAGAAAAAAGTGATTTTGTTACCCCTCTGTAAATAAAGCTTGGTATGTTTTATGATGATTCCCAAAATATTTTGGTTCTAGCGTTAACCATCCGTGAGCTGGACCATTTTTAATAAAGGTATTTTTTCAGTTTTTCGAATTTGTTTTGTACTTTGCTCCAAGACGACATGAATAGTATTTGGTATCATTCAAAAGAGTTTTTGAAGCAGAATCCAATGGTATATAAAACTTGACCACTTGCGACCTACTAATTGAAATATTTAAATAAATACATATTTTCGTTTGGGGTTTTCATAAAAATTCTACGTATTTGGAAATAATGTTCTGCTTTTCAAATTGAATCTGTTTGTAAATAATGTTAATATATATTTTTTTTTTGTGATTTTGTGATTTGTGAAACTCGAAAATCGCGATATATTTTATATTTTTTCAAATATACGCAATAATGGGTATCAAAATTTTTAATAATAACCTGGAGATAAGCAAAAGATCCGTTTTCAAACCCTGGATGCTGTGAGATAAATTTAAGTTTTCAAATATTAATTTTTTATTGGTAATATTTTTTGGCCAAGTCAATTATGTGTGAAGTTTGATACTTATTAACATAAAGTACGTTAGGCCTCATGAGCTTATGCAAAATCAAACTTCACATATTAATTTTTTAATTAAAACATATTAATCTATTAATAAGGTGCACCATAAATTTATAATATTTGACTTAAAAATAAATTTACGAAAACACTAAAAATGGATTTGTCTCCTGTTCAGCTGAACAAAGCTAAGCTTCCGACAAACTGTGACATAATCCATCATTTGTTATTTTTGCGTTAGCAGTTCAACAACCAGTCATATGGACTCTCAAAATTTTATAAAGCAACGATTACAGAATTGTGTGAGTTATGGAAATTTGTTGAAATTCCGGTAAAAAGTTTTCCAGATATATGGAAGAAGCTGGAATACCTCACAAGGAGATATCGGGACGTCAAAAAGAATCCTAGGCATTATTATAATATAAACGATTGGAACGTACTTTTTAACATTTCAAACAATTTATGAGTGATGACCGAGAAAAACATTGTTTTAAGTTGTAAACGGTTTTGGTACTGGTAAAGTCACAATTTTAAAACTGTTTATAGAGATAAAATTAACTGCTTCTTTTATCGAAATCAATTTAGAATTCCCATGCCATTCGCAAAACACGGAACGACTTGATAAGCTAGTAAGCCAATCATGTCTTTCTGTTATCGAAAGCAAACGACCAGGTCATATTGCAAACAAAATGGAATCGTGCAAACTTTATACAAAGATAGAATCACGAAAACATTTTTTATAAATTTTATATTTCTTATTGTAATGATATTTTTCACATTTTGATAAATGCTTTAATTTGTAGTTTAGTTAACTAATTTAATTTGTGCTGTTAGTAACTATTTTGCTCATTTCATATGTGTTCAACTAAAATATATGTATTCAACGAAAAAATTAATATTTGAAAACTTAAATTTATCTCACAGCATCCAAGGCTTGAAAATGGATCTTTGGCTTATCATCAGGTTATTATAATTGAAAAATTAAAAATTTTGATACCCTTTTTGCCTATATTTGAATAAAGATCAAATATATCGCGATTTTTGCGTTTTATGTGAATAATTACAAAAACATAAATTAATTAACATTATTTTAAAACAGCTTCAACTTGAAAAGCAGAACATTATTTCCAAATACGTAGAATTTGTATGAAAACCCAAAACGAAAATATGTATTTAGTTAAATATTTCAATTAGTAGGTCGCAATTGGTCAAGTTTTATATACCATTGGAAGCTGCTTCAAAAACTCTTTTCGATGATACCAAATTTTATTTATGTCGTCTTGGAGCAAAGTACTAAAAAATTCGAAAAATTAAAAAAAAACAGTTTTTTTAGAAATGGTCCAGCTCACGGATGGTCAACGCTAGAACCAAAACATTTTGGAAATCATCATAAAACATATCAAGCTATATTTTCAGAGGGGTAACAAAATCACTTTTTTTTTGAGTCGCTCTAATGTACATACATATATGAATGTATATTCACTTTGTATGTTGTTGCTGATGTTATTACAAGAAATAGATACAAACGCACATCTGAGATGGCTTAGCAATCGGTACATTAATTGAATAAAATATGTACATATCCATATGCATATGGACATATATACACATACTTACATATGTATTTTCATTGTAGAATGTGGTATATGAAATTATTACAAAATAAACTGAAATATTTTCGGAAAATAAACATTTAGTTGGTTAAAAACGAATTTAGTCCAAATTTCTTCTACTTTTTTTTTTGTGTAGAAAGTTTTGTCTAAGCAGGTTGAAAGTAACATGAGACAACAATATTTCACAAAATTTTTTTTAAAGCGTGTTTATGAAAAATATTGCAATTGCTTAGCATAAATTCAAAAAACAACATGATTTTCTTATCTATATACCTACATACGTATGTGTAGAATGTGTATATTTATAGGAAAAGATATACAGATATTTAGTTATTGCATTCTATGACCTTAATTTTTTCAATTCTCTTTGGATTTTTTACCTAAAGGTTAATAAAAAACGAAACAGGAAATAAGATATTACATATAAGTAACACTATATAAGGCTATAAGTCTATTAACTAACATGTCAAAGCTATTCCTAAAGATACTAAATGAGAAAAATATCATTTGAAATTTGGTAAGAAAAACCTGTCAAGAAATATTTGGGGGACTCAAACGGGTGTGTTATCTAGTCATATTTTCATAATGTCTTAATATTTTACAATAGTTTTAAAACGTTGTTGTTGTGCTTCAAACAAAAAAGTCCTAATATATTAAGACTTTGTGTGCTGTGTTTATTGTGTTGTCATAACTACACAGTAGAAATCTGAGCCGAACGGCCGAGTCTTTAGTGGAGCCGTTGACATAGACAACTAACTAGACCCGTCACTATACAACGACATTACGAAGATTGTATGCAAGAGAAAGCAAATCTTATTTTCTAACGTGGTTTCTAATTGACTATCTCAATCATACAATCTTAGTAAACACAACAACAACATGTAAAACTGCATAACACATGAGAACAACCTTTTTTAGCTGTCAAAAGTGAGGACTCTGTGTATCTGTGCCGGTGATAATATTTACAAGCCGGCGCTATTGATATATGATGTATGTATGCAATATGTAAGTATTCCTGAAAATTGTTCACAGTTTTATGTGTTCATACATATCTACATACTTATATTTTTATAAGTTTTAAATAGGTAAAAATAAATAAATTCAGTAAAGTGCGACTTTTTCTGGCACACGAAGGGTTCCGTACGAATACACATATATCGCTTTTCGTTTTTGCCCTTTTTCATTTTGGCAATTTTTTCGTGTTGCTTTTTTGTTTCATTTTAAGTTTTTTCCGTTGTTTTGCCGATTTTTTTTTTGGTGTTTTCGCTTTTTTCATCTATGTGATTTTTTTTTCGTTTTTCGGCGATTTTTCGTTTTTGCAATTTGTTTTTGCTTTTTGGCTTAAGTCAAGAATACCAACGCTATTGAAAATTAAAATAAAAAATCATGAGGTAATAGCCCTTTTTAGAACAAAAATTTTTGCCAAATGTTTTTTCGGCGCTCTCTTTTGGCTCCGGAGTTGTGGGGTTCAAAACTTTTATTTTGAACTGGGCATAACTCCTACAATTCTGCACGGATATAAACGATATGTCCATAATTTTAAAGTGCACTAAAATACCTTTCTACTGGTTATACGCTTTTTAAATCCATTAGTCCATTGTGAACCAAATGCAATTAAAAAAAATTAGCCCGACTTTTTACGTAAAAACACCGTGATCCATATAACGGTACTTAACCATGTATACAAATTGATAGAAAACCTTCCAAGCTTTCCTTTGGTATATACTTTAAATCTGTCACTTTTGAAATGCTTTTTTTATTTTCAACAGCGTTGGTATTCTCAACTTGTTCCCGATTTTTTAGCTTTGACGATTTTTGGGTTGTTTTGGGTTTTTTTTTTGTTTTGACGTTTTTTTTTTTTTGCTTTTTGACGATATTCTTAGTTGTGGCGATTTTCCCGGTTTTGAGGATTTTTTCGGTTTTTTTTTGGTTTTGGAGATTTTTTGGTTTTTGGCGATTTTTTAGTATTAGCGCTTTTTTTTTTTTTGTTTTGACGCTTGTTTTTTGTTTCGGTGTTTTTTCCATTTTTAGCGATTTTTTTCGTTTTTGATGATATTTTTAGTTTTAGCGACTGTTTTAGGTTTTAATGCTTTTTTCCGTTTTGAAGACTTTTTCGGGTTTGCCGTTTTTTTAAGTTTCTTGGCGATCTTTTTAGTTTAGGTGATTTTTTGCGTTTTAGCGTTTTTTTTAATTTTGGTGCTTTATTTCTTTAAGCGCTTTTTCCATTTTGACCACTTTTCGTTTTGACATTATTTTAAATTTGGAATTTTTTTGTTTTAGCGTTTTTTTTAATTTCAAGATTTAGCCTTTTAATTACATAGTCGAAAATTTGTTTGTCGGCGTAGTGAACAACAGCTGGTTTTGTTTATGTTTATTTATTTTAACAATTTAATTTTGTACAAAGGAAACATATCTAGATTTTAGTTAAGAATGGAGTGTTTAAACGATAATCAGGTAATTACAACGTCCAATATGTAATTTTCGCACAAACCGGCTATTATTTTTTGTTTTTCGCTTGTTCTTGGCATCTTAATTCCAAATTTATGTATATAATTGTTTTTTTTAATCAGCTGACTCAAATTTGAAACACACCACTTAATTATGATGGGGTGCTCACATCAGTCATATTTTTCGTGTTATTATCTTAAGACATATGACTTTATGACAACCGTGTGAATCCCCCAATTGTTCAAGCTGACTAAATTTATTTATTAAGGCAAACTTTATCCATAAGCATTCAAAACCTTTTTCAAAGCTATTTTTTACCTAGACCACATTTAATACGAAGTTAAATAAATTTTTTACATTCCTATCATGATACAATAAAACAAGGTAACCCAACATACCATACAGTAATCAAAATCCAATACAACTTCAGAATAAGCTCATATAAATAGTGGGCATTAAGCTTTTCTTAGCTTCGCTTATAATAATGTTTAAAAATGTGATTTCACAAGCAGTTTTTAACAATGTTTGAGAAACTATTATTATACGCAACTGTTTCTAAAGTATGCTTATAAACGTCAAACATGTATTCAAGAGAACAATATAACGATTGAAAAGGATTTACCTTTTTTTGTACATTCTACAGCGGCATTTACATCTAGTTTTAAATTGCAAATTGGGTGCACGTGTAATTTTGTAAATTACAACTTAAAAAAAGTTGCATATGTACATATGTAATAAATAAATGAAATCGAATGAATTTGAAGTAAATAATAAGAATTTTATTTTTCAACATTAAAAAATATATTATTTGTGAATTTTATTCTTCAAAGCTTATAAAAATATAAAGACAAACTAGGTTTTCTATACACAAGTCAATATAATATTATTTTCATAAGCTTATTCTACATTGCAAGAATAAGCTTATAGTAAGCATGCACTTATAATATTTTCAAGAGGGTTCCGTTTTGATTTTTCTACAATTGTTACCATAGCTTTTTTCAATATATTTTCAATACTTTTTCAAGCTTAAGGCTTATGTTAGTAAGCTTACTATAATATTTTTCTCAAGGCATTTGGTATGTTGGGAAGTCTGTCAGTGCATCTATAGTTGTGAGTTTATATTTCCCAAATGCCAAACTCGCTTTATCAGAGAAACAGACCTATGAAAGATTTGCGGCGGCGCACGTTAGGAAAAACATAGTATAAGCGATAAGCTTATAGATTTTGGATATGTTTAATATAACTCTTCAGAGAATTGTATGGTATAAACAAATGTTATGTAATACCATTGGACATTAGTACCCTACACTCGGAAGTCAAGAATTTTATACCATTGCACCACATGAAAAATTAAGATATATTGAAAATTTTTGCAATTGATTCTCCTAAAAAATAGAAAACAAAGATACACGTGTATCAGCTATTTTTAAAATTTTAGATGTAAACCTTTTTTTTTGGATGAAATGAACAAGAAAACGCTCATATGCCATTTTAGTTCTTTGTAAGTGTACTATAAGTTTTATTAATTAAAAATTTGGCCATTCGCAACAGAATTTTTATAAAAGTAGTGTAGTGTATATATTTTTTTTAATTTTATTACTCTACACTGATACCCTACAGATGGTAGGAAAGATGTTTTTAAAGTTATCGTACTAATTTTTCCAGCTTTTGAAATGAATACCACTGTAACCGGTCCCCACTCCTTGGGAATGTACCCAGATACTAGGCTTCCTTAAAAAGGGATATCAACCATGGTAGAATTACCTTCATCGAGTTATTAGAACAAAAGCATTAACAATTATGTATGTTATAACTAGAAAAAAGCATTAACTTGAGCAGTCAATACTTAACATTAACTTGAAGTTAATGTCAAAGTTAGTTATTGTATGTTAGGTGTAGACCGCAAATTAAGAATACCGACGTGCCAGATTCCTTGGAGAGTAGCTTCATCAGATGTGAAGAGTCAAATGTGCCCTCTAAGTCACCACAGTCCACAATTCCATTTCCGCCTTTAAAAAAAAAAATGATACTGCTGATAGTTATCCCTTTCTATGGGGTCCCTATCGCGCCTCGCTTTGTTAAATAATCTTCTGCATTATGTCTCTACCTGACTCAGCCTTGGAGCCCATCATGAATGGCAAGCTTTCCTTGACGGTTGCCGATGCCTACAAAATGTATAATAGGCGTCTCTCACTGTCCTGAATAAACAAGTTGAGGACTCCTCAATGAGGAGTGGTCCAGCTGCTGAATTCTGCCCATCGTCTACAATGCACGAGGTGGTAATATTTCCACAAGATTTTTGAAGTTCCCCAATCCGTATTTCTAGGGTTTACTCTACTTTTAGAGGAGCACTCGCCGTTAATTTCTAAATAACTCCGAAAAAATTTAAAATGTAAAAAACTTTTGTACAGTTGACTGACTTAAAGATAATTTTATTCCGCATCTTTTATATAAAATTAAAATCGGGTTAATCGTTCTCATGTTATGATAAAATACATTAGCGTGACTGCCCTATTTTTAAATAAGAAAAAAAGTCAGAATAGAAAAAATACCATAACTCATTTGTTTTTTAACCGATTTCAACGTAGTTACACATTTTTGAAAGCCTTTGTAATGTTACTTTTCACAAAAGTTAATTCGTATAGTGGTTACGAGTCTCATAAGAAAATTAGAGCTGGTGGAAAATAAAATTTTGTTGAATAATAGGTCTTTTTTATACTTAAACCACCATAACTTAGTCATTTAATAACTGATTTCCCAAACTCATATTTTGTTTCAAAGATAAGAATCATATCTTTCAAATTTGAAAAGGATAATAGAAATCCGTTTTGAAACAAAGAAGTTATGGCTGTTTAAGTTTCAAACTTTAAGAAACCCGTATTTTCAATACATTTACCGTTATAAAATCACTTTACGAAGTGACGTAGAAAAACCATAGGTAATTTCTTTCGCTATGGGCTCCAACCAAATAGAATTAATGCATGAGAATTCCTGAATAATTTTAGTGTAGCACAGTGTAGTGTATTCTCTTTTCACCGTGAACGACTTGGGTACATATTGCACAACTCCCATTTTCATTTCAGCAACGGTTAATTTTAAATGTATCCAGAAAGCAAAATTTCTCAATTGTTAAATATTTATTTTGAAATAGTAGATTGAAGTTTTATATATTAAGTAGGTAAACTTATCTGCAACTAATGGCATTTTCTAGAAAAAATTAGACAATTTTCTTCTATTTTATTAAAAAAAAATTAATTTAAACATCTTTTAAAGCAAAAAAGTACCTTCATAGGGATGATACAATAATTTTTAATAAATTAAACTTCTTTGAAAAATGATGATTTGAAAAATGAAAATTGTCATTGAAAAAGCAAAAAACTGCAAAATTTTCTTTTTAAAAAAAAACTACCAACTTTAAACGTAGTGGAAATGCGGAAATTTCGGAAAACGTCGTCAAGTGCTTTTTGTGGATTAAAAATTATTATAAAAAACAGTTTTAAGATTATTAATATTAGGGTGCATCGATACGGTATTTTTTCAATACGATATGCTTAGTAAATTTAAATTGAAGGTAAAATAAAACGTCAGTTGAGTAATTTTTTTATTATTACACAAGGTTATGCCGCAAGAGATTATTACCTTTTTAATTGCAATATTAATAAGAATTTTGTTTATAAAACAAAGTAATCTCAAAAATTGCGGAGAAAGGTGATTCCACCCACCAGTCTGTTAGAACGAGACCAGCAGTAGAACGACATGACTCCTTTGAAAATTAAAGTACTGCTGCACGATTATTTTAAAGTTTAGCAGCCATATTTATAAATATTTAAAACAGGGTAATAAACATAAAATTGCATTCATAAATGTATATTACATGAAAATTTTAAAATAGGTTTAAAGATAGTTTGCACCTTCGATAAATTCATATTATCGAAATATCAATTTTAACCTCAAATATCTTTGCAAATTTAGCACACAGGCATACATCATATACTTTAAATTAAAGCTTGAAGTCTTCGCTATAAGCATTTAAGTATGTTTTTTTTTAATTTGATAGAATATGCCACTAAATTATTTAAGTTAAACAAAATTCGCAGCAAAATTAGCAAAAAACACAAGCAAAACACATAAAAGCAAAAAGAAATGTTAGTGATGTAGAAACAATCAACCCAAATAAAAATAGGCTCGTTATTCGATTACCTTTTTCATATATGATGTAAGGAGTCGTGCGAATTCTTTTGTAATCATTGCACATTTTTGATTTTAGTTCATACAAAACTTTTATTAAATAAGTTGAGAAATATATGTGTCGTTTATTGTAAAAGTGGGGTAAATCCATATATTTAATAAGTATATATTTTTGTAGAATATTATCACATTTAGTCATATCTATCGTAGTTACACTGAAGCAACTCCAATATTTGCACCAAAACCCCATAGATTGCGTTACTTGTTTACTCGCGGAAGTAAAACTGCAAAATATTCACTATAAAAGGCTCGTTTTCTCGAAATTTAATTACAAGGAAATAATTTACTGTTACAATGAACGATACATATTATAAAGAGAGTTCAAAAAAACTTAGCTTCACGAAAACAATAAAAAGCTATTCATTTATTTCAATAACCGAATGAAATCATATTCTTTTTATTGCAACACTAACTACAAAACATGGTGGCGTTGCCAGTATCGAAACCTAAAATGCCTTAAAGCACACAATGTCTATTGTAGTGTTTATGAATCCAATTTTATATTAAACAGTTTTTAGCGTGAAACTGTTCAATAACAATTGTGAGTCTTAAACCTAAAATAAATTTTTTTTATGCATGTGGCTGTAATTTTGCCAGAAAATAACCGGAACTGCGCCTTTAGATATATTAGCAGTATCTCTCCACTCCTTCTTTAGAAGAATTACAGCAGACATAGCTCATACTCCTTAGATTCTCTAATAATTGTTCACAAACGTTTCAAAGCCAACTTCTCCTAAACTTATCAGACCTTATAGAAGGAGTAGTAGGTATGACCGTGACTTAGTAGTAGTATCAGATTGCAACTGGAATATTCCTGTTTTGTATCTAAGATTCACAGAAAAAACTAAATTTCATTTTCTGTAAAGGAATTCAATGAAATAGTAAGTATTTTGTCTATAAACGGACCTACAAACGAATTTGTAAATATAGATAAAAATACCTCAACAATTTCATTGAAAAAAACTTGTTTTTTTCAGTGAACAAATTGTTTAAATCTATAAAACAATTTGTCCAAACATATTTACAAATTGTAGACAAAACAATTTACTAAATCAAACAAAAATATATACTGGATTTTCTGAAAAATATCAAACGATATTTCTGTCTAAATTTAGTAAACAATTAGTCTAAAAATGCCAACAATGATTAAGCAAAATAATTTATTTACTGCCTGTTCGCCGATGTCGAAGGAGTTCTTTCTTTCGCACAAATTACATTTAAAGCAAAAACAAATTCAAAAATTTTGTTATTGTTTTAAATGTAATTGTGCGAAAGAAAGAACTCGGCGAACAGGTAGTTAATCAAACAAAAATACAAAAAAAATTTTTGCCTGTGTCATCATCATCATCCATTAAGCATTAATGAGATTTCACTTTGTTAAATGTGTTCAAGTCTGAATGTTTATCTAAATACTCAAAAAAATTAATGAGAATTAATGCAACGACATTAACTAATCGATTCACTCAAAAATCTTTTGTAAATTGCATTCCTCTTGATGATTATTGTTGTTTTTATTTGTGTGTATGTTGTCATCGGGGTGCTTTTTTACGACTCAGTTCTTATTGTTGTTTTTGGTGTTTGAGTTCTAAATAAAAGTCAAGCAAACAATTCATAGATTATGGACAGAACGTTTACAGACAAAAAATTTATTTTTAGACAAACTTTTGTTTGAAAATTTTTTGGTGATAATTTTTTCTGTGTTAAGCATTGTAAATAAATAATATACGTCATTATTTTTCAAACCACAAAAACTTCCATTAAGAGTCAATACGAAAACAGTCGCTAAGTTTTGTAAATCCGATTTCTTCTTCTTTTCTGTTGAGGGATTTATCATGTCTTCTAATAATTTTCGAAGAATGTTAACTAACTGAACCGCTTCAGAGAACGTATCAATAGCTTTGCTAATTAAATTGTTAGCCTCTTCGAAGTAATGGAAAGTTTTTACCACATATTCCATCATTATCTATTCTTTAGTCGTAACTCCAACTATACTTTTTATACGAGATGGATAAGCTTGTACCACAATACGATAAGCCTTAAAAGATTCAAAGCTATTTTAAAAACTGTTGATAAAGTTTATTTATTGAAAAATTTACTAGTTTATTCAATTTATTCTCAAGAATTTATGTTTCAAAAATATATTTACCGGCTGTAAGAAAAATAAATAGATTCATATCGACTAAAATTTTTTTGTTGTGTTGTTTGTATACGTTTTTTAAATCTATTATGTTTTTGTATTTTCATTTAATGTTTAAGAATCTGTCTATAAGCATACGAGTTTGAAAACCTTTTAGATATGATGGCTAAAGATCTACTGATGAGTTGGAATTAGCACCCAATGATATGCAGGCATATAAATTCGCTAAGCCACAACAAATAAATATTTTTTTGAAACATGTATTCATTAAGGAAAACTTACAAAATTATCATATAATATTGTATCCGTATCGGTAGCGGATGC
Source organism: Panzeria rudis (assembly GCA_956483635.1). Classification (NCBI taxonomy): domain Eukaryota; kingdom Metazoa; phylum Arthropoda; class Insecta; order Diptera; family Tachinidae; genus Panzeria; species Panzeria rudis. The sequence goes on along the minus strand of OY101451.1, from coordinate 72,210,047 downwards.
ATCCCTAATTATTAAAACTTAATTTCGAAATGTCACTTATTTTCTGAATATCGAACTAAGCCCTTACCAATATTACTGCCATATTCAATTTGCTTCGTAATATTATTTAAATAACAACTACAACCCGCGAAGCGATTAACTTGTCTGCGGAAAACATCCTTTGGTCGGAATCGAGCCGTCGACTTCTGGACTAATAGTATAGCAAAGCCTCAGCGGTACCTTAAGTTTTATTTCTGAAAATACAAACAAACAGAAGCATTGTCGCGGCTTTAAACAAAGTTACATTGGTTTTGATTTACTTTTATAAAATTTTGAAGCATAAATATGTATTTAAAAACTAATCGGTAAATGAATTTCCAGGACCCTAAACTCATCCGGCAGTTTTGTCAGTGTCATCAATACAGAATCTGTTTCGCATTAGACCTGCCTGTTCTGTAAATCGACTCGATTTAAAAACGCTCAATTTAGAAAAATTAAATCCACAAATAGCAAAATTGTTGCAGACGTTTTTGTAGTTTTCTATTTTTTAGAGCTTAAAATAACAGATCTAAAATTAATTTACTATATATGATTTAAAATACATCAATGGGAGCATTATTTTTTTTTGGAAAACGAGAAATTTACTCCGATTCGGTTTACAGAACAGTGCCGAATATCTGTAAAGTTTCTTGTTGTTATTTTTTATAAAAATCATAACGCATTCTTTTATTTGCTCACAGAAATATATATATTTTTTAATTTCAAACTACCAATCTACACTATAAGATACAAGCGAAGCATAATGTAAGAAAACAACAAAATGCTAAAGATTTTAAATCGAGACACGAATACGAATTTATTTTGAATTTTTCTTATAACTGCTGCTATAAGTTGTTGCTTTTTATTGTTATTACAACACTACACTAATGTCATAGCATATACCCTCTTGGATTTTTATTAGCTAGCTCAAAATATAGTTGACTTTTTGCTTACTCATTTACAACTGGCTTCTGAACTAACTTATAAATGATACAGATATTAGTCAGTTTTTTTTGTACAACTGTCTTCTTCCCGATAAGTATTGAACTAACTTTTAGGTAACTCAAAACTAATACAGATATTAGTGAGTTATTTTTGTACAACTAACTTCATCTGGGTAAGCTTTGAACTAACTTTTAGCTAACTCAAAGCTGATGCAGAGATGACTCAGCTGTTTTTGAACAATGTTGTATAAATTTATATCTGTATTACTTTGAGTTAGCTAAAAGCTAGCTGAAAACTTATCGAGAAGATGTCAGTATATACTTCATGTTTATGTTAACTATGTGCCATTTATATTTTATATGTTGCAATAGCAAAGTGGTAAGTTTGATGGATGGGATGACAAACAAGTGAGCACGTCTCTAAAAAAACAGTTCAAAATTGTTTCCAATTTAAGTTGACCAAAAAATGTAAATCATTAGTAAGTTAAATCATAGCTAATACCATATTTACACTACGCAACTTTGTTGCATGCAACTTCTTTTTTTTAGTGAGAAAGACAGAGAAGAAATACAAAATGTATACATTTCTATTTCAACACTCTCACTTAAAATGAAAATTGCATGCAACAAAGCTGCATAGTGTAAATATGGTATAACTCAAAGCGCTCTCTTTTTTGATGTGCCACAAGCTAACTCATAATGACCTAACTCAGTTTTAGTTCGAAAGAGATGCATAGATGAGTGAGTACTGACTCGTCCTGTGGCTTCTCAATGCTAAAACTGAACACTTTTAACAAGCAGAATGAGTTGTAATTAAAATCATATATTATTAATTTTTGGCTGATAATTCAATAGTTTTGAGTTAACTTAAATTCCAACTGGGTATTCCAGCAGGAAATAGAAGGAGAACTGATGCCTAATAGAAGGCCTCTGTACTCCTTCTTTTGGATACACTAGGCCTGCTCGCTCCATTCCATACTCATATATTTTTTACACACGTTGCCATTGCGGGGAAGGTCTTCCGTTTGCCAGTTCTTGAAGGCCTGACAAAAGACCTTCTAAAAAGTTAAAAAAGTTTTGAAGGGTTTCTAAGGAAAATCTGTCAAAAAGCAAATACAGGTACATTTTTTAATCTCGGTATTTTTATAGCGACTTCTTAGTTTTTGATTAATGTGATTTTTTACTTCGAATTTTTCCTTTATGTAGAACTTTGGCCGCTACAAACAATAATATATAACGGTTAAAAGTTAAAGGATGTTGTAAAGCGAGCAACGAAAATGTTGAAATACTAATGTAATATGCAGACACTTATATATAGACAATTTAAATTTTCAAAGTTCGTATTAATTGGTGTAGTCTGTATTTAGTCGATATTTAAGACAATAAAAATTAAAGGATATTCTATCAGTTAATGTAGTTTTGAATATGTAATTTAAACAATTTCCTGTATCTTGAAAACCGTAAGAGGTAAAATTTTAAATTTTAAAAAAACGCTAACACTAAAAAGTTCAAAATTAAAAAAATGTCAAAACGAAAAAAACGCTAAAATGAAAAAAGCGCTCAAAGAAGAAAAGCACCAAAATTAAAATAAATCGCTAAAACGCAAAATATCACCAAAACTAAAAAGATCGCCAAAAATCTAAAAAAAAACACCAAAAACCGAAAGAAGTCGTGAAAACGTAAAAAAGACTACATACAATATAAAAAAATCGCTAAAACTAAAAATATCACCAAAAAACGCCAAAAATGAAAAATCACCAAAACGAAAAATCGCCAAACCCAAAATAGCCGAAACTAAAAAAATCGCCAAAAAGCAAAAAAATAAATAAATCGCAAAATCGAAAAAATGTGTAAAAAAAACAAAAAAAAATCGCTAAAACTAAGTAAATCACAACAAACCGAAAAAATCCACAAGACCGAAAAAAGCGCCAAAACTGTAAAAAGCGCCAAAAGTAAAATAAATCGCTAAAACTAAAAATATCGTCAAAAAGTGAAAAAAACACATTAAAACAAAAAAGCGCCAGAACCAAGAAAAAACGCCAAAACTAAAAAAATTAGCACAAAACAACAAAAATTGCAAAAAACCAAAAATCGCCAAAAAATTAAAAAATCGATAGTACGAAAAAAAGTGTCCTAACCAAAAAAACGCTAAAACTAAAAAAATCACGAAAACCGAAAAACCCCAAAACCGAAAAAGGCGCTAAAACTGAAAAAAATCGGCACAACTAAAATAAATCGTTTAAACTAAAAGTATCGTCAAAAAGTGAAAAAAAATCTTAAAAAAACGCAAAAAACAATAAATTGCCAAATATAAAAAAATCGGCAAAACAATAAAAAATTGCAAAAAAAAACCAAAAATCGTTAGAAAAAATCACAAAAATTAAAAAAGTGCCAAGACCCAAAATATCGCCGAAAACAACTTTTAAAAAATAAGAAAAACATTAATTAGACAAAAGGCACAACGAAAAAAACTGCCAAATGAAAAAAGGGCAAAAACGAAAAGGGATATACACAGGGTGTTTTTTTTAGAGGTATAGAACTTCGAATTGAAATAAAACACAAGAAAATCGTTTTAATGTCCATCAATTTGGCTTTATTGGAAGGATAATTTTATGCCATTAATGTTTAAATATGATTTCGGGCATGTGGCCGCCGTGGCTGGCTCGAATAAAGCCAATTCTACAGGTCCAATTTTCAACCACTTTTTCGAGCATATGGGGCCGTATGTTGGCAATAACGCCACGAATGTTGGCTTCCAAGTCCCCTAACGTTTCTGGTTTGTTGGCGTAGACGAGCAACTTCACATATCCCCAAAGAAAATAATCCAATGGTGTCAAATCACACGATCTTGGTGGCCAATTGACAGGTCCATTCCGCGAAATTATGCGCTCATCGAATGTTTCCTTCAATAAATCGATTGTGACGTGCGCTGTGTGGCATGTAGCGCCGTCTTGTTGGAACCACAACTCATCCACATTCATGCCATCCAATTCGGGAACAAAATAGTCGGTTATCATGGCTCTATACCGGTCTCCATTAACGGTAACTGACTCTCCAGCATTATTTCGGAAGAAGTATGGCCCAATGACTCCACCAGCCCATAGAGCACACCAAACAGTCAGTTTTTGTGGATGTAATGGCGTCTCAAGGGTCTCATGTGGATTCTCTTCACTCCAAATGCGGCAATTTTGCTTGTTGACGTAGCCATTCAACCAAAAATGAGCCTCATCACTGAACAAAATTTTGCGATGAAAATGAGCATCGAGATAAATCTCATTTTCGGCCCATACACCAAAATCACGACGCATTGCATGGTCATGATGAAATGGCAAACCAAACTAAATATTAATCACTTGACAGCTGACAAAATGGCCGCCAGTTAAAAAAGTGATGCCAACTTAAAGTTCTATACCTCAATAAAAAACACCCAATACATAAATTTATATCATTGAATGAGTCTTATACTATTCTTCGGCGATCTGTTGGCCAGTAAGTTGGCTGCCCACTTGATACAACATTCAGACGGATTTTAGAAATCGTGTCAAACAAAACACGGCCCTTTGGTGTGATGAGGCGAGGTCCCCAGAACCTGTGCTTAGTTTTGAAGTCACCGGCGACCAAAAAGCGTGGGCCGAATGAATTAAAAAATCTACTATATTGACTTTCTGTGGTAGAATACCTGGTAGGAGAATAAATCACCAGGCTTAGATGAGCATTTTCAATACAGATGTTAGTTGCTTGAAGATAGTGTTCACAATAGGTCTGTTCATTTACTTTCCTAGCAGAAACTAGCAACGAAAGAGTAAAGCAAAAATTTGTAAAATTACTCTCTCAGATATGAAAAGGTAAATGAACGCTTTACTAGCAAAAATTTGTAAGTAACAAAATAAACAGTTTGTACACCCAAAAAAAATTTTCATTAGCTGTTAGTACTTTTTATGAAAAGTTAGACATATCGTAAAAAATATATGAAAATTTTATCATTTTAAGGTACATGAACACAACTTAGGATAAAAAAGTGTTACCTTTTAACTGTCCGTAAATAAAACTTTGTGTGTAAAGTATTTAAATAGCAGAAATAAAAATGCAACTGCTTGTACATAAGGATTTTTTAGTTTAAATATCTGTAAACAGTGGAAATAAAGTTAATTTCAATGTAATTGTGGAATTTATTTTTTAATTTACGGCCCTTTTCACAATGTACGATTAAGAGTTAACATGGACTTTAACGCAACTTCGCCATACAAAACTTGCCGTTAAAGTCCACGTTAACTCTTAATCATACATTGTGAAAAGGGGCGTTAGTTGAATTTGTTCTCTGCAGGAACTTAGCAGGTTTTTTTTCTTATATTTGACTCACATAATATTTCGAGTGTAACCTTTATGATTTAGCCTTAAGGTGGAGCATTTTCTGCCACCCAATTCAAGCGTTTTAAACCTACGTCTTCACGAGCCATCGACTTAAACATGACATGAACATGACGCCGGCAGAGCAGCTGCAAAAAATTCATCAACTTCTTTGTTGTGGTGAATACGTACGATGTCCATGTTCTGCCTTATCAATGTATTTAGGGCAATAGAAATGGAATATTTAACAATTTCTTCCTGTCTCTTTTCTTTCTATTAAAAATTGTTGCTGACGGCGAATCTCATGGCGAACATTGATGCTCAGCCATATGTTCGGGCATCGATGGCAGAGCATGGACGAAACATGGACATGAGCGGTCTACATTAGCCATATGCGATGTCTGACATGATGTTCATACCAAGTTCATGGCTAATGTAGACCCCCAGTAAACTCTTTTAACGACCACTGCTGCAGTCAAATTAAAGAAAAATATGCAATCTTCTCATATTTAATATTTTTGACTTCTTAAAAGGTATTAATTTCCTAATAATTCATTAAAATTAGAAAAAGTTTGCTTTTTCATGAATTTTTCAAACACTTATTTTGTAAACAAAAGATATAAACAGCTGTTTGGCTAATTCCTGCTAGTAAAAATTTTACTAGCAAAAACTTGCAAACATTTTATTTTTCTCTCAACTTTTTATGCTCTTTTTCACTCTCTCGTTGCTAGTTTTTCGAGTACGTGAACACTTTGCAGTAACAACTATTAACAATTAGTAACAACTTTCAGTTATTGAACAGACCTAGTGATCACCCATTAAGTAGTGTTTTAATCGCGATTTTATTAGTATAGCCGTTCCAAAACAAGTTCTACCTTCGGGGTCATTTGTGTCGTACAGAGTATATCCGTCGATTTTAAAAAAGCTTCTAGCCGCCAAATGCGTCTCAGTGATATAACGAGTGATTTTTTTGCTATTATCTTTTTGGCAACACTGGTTTTGACAGCTCACGCACGTTTTGTATCTTGTGTCACTGTCAAACATCTTCAGTTTGGTCTATAATTTAATCATGAATCGTCTTACAAACGAACAACGCTTGCAAATTATTGAATTTTATTACCAAAATGAGTGCTCTGTTAAGAAAGTTCATCGTGCGCTTCTTCCATTTTATGGTCAGTTTAATCGACCTACTGAGGCTTCTATTCGGGCTATTGTAAAAAAATTTCGCACCAAATTTACATTGTTGGACATTAAACCACCAACACGTTTACGTAGAGTGCGAACTGAAGAAAATATCGCAGCCGTATCGGCCAGTGTTGGTGATGACCGTGAATTATCGATTCGGCGCTACCGTGCGATGATAACAAACTTTTTTCTGCCCAAAATGGAAGAGCTTGATTTGCATGACATGTGGTTTCAACAAGACGGTGCCACATGCCACACAGCACGCGAAACAATGGACCAATTGAGAGGCGAGTTCGGTGAACAGTTTATTTCACGCTTGGGACCAGTCAATTGGCCGCCCAGATCGTGCGATTTAACGCCTCTAGACTATTTTTTGTGGGGATATGTTAAGGCTAATGTCTATAGCGACAAGCCCGCTTCGATTGACGCACTGGAAGCCAACATTGCCAACATTATTCGTGAGATACCGGCCGAAATGTTGGAAAGAGTATGCCAAAATTGGACTAAGCGGATGGACCATTTGAGGCGCAGCCGCGGCCAACATTCGCATGAAATAATCTTCAAACATTAAATTATATCGACCCAACTATCGATCCAAATAAATATTTCATGCATTTTTCTGAATTTTATGTGTTTTTTTTTTACTTTCCGATAGTTCTTATAAAATCACCCATTATAAGCATAATATATACAATAAATATCAAATATATGCCACTTAAAAATTAAAGCGTGTTCTAAAGCGAGCAACGAAACATATCGAAATATCTGTTCTAAATGTTTTGAGAAGGAAGCGGAAAGGTTTTCGCGAATTAATGGTTAATTGTCACTGTCAAACTAAACTATACAAAGACTTACTGAAGAAATAAGTTCATTCCTTTATAATAAACTAAAATATAATATTCTTAATTGTAATTATTATTCTATATGAATCGATGAAACAACTGATATAAGCGACTTGAGCCAGTTAGTTACTTAATTATTTTCATTAAAACGGTTGATAAAGATTTCAATGTCACAGAAGCTCTTTGGACACTGCATTGACATGTCACTGGAATGGCAGTATTTGATGCTGTTAACAAAAAATTAGTTTCAATTTCCAATTTAAAAAAACTGAGCATTATATGCAGAGATGGGTCTCGAGTTATTGACAAAAAGAAGGTTTTGTTGGTCAGTTGATAAAGAATAATATTAATGTTCCTTGTTTTCATTGCATTATACACCAGTAGGCTCTCTTTTCAAAAGCTATGTGTATGATGCAAGCCATGAAAGTTGCTGTAAAAATTATTAATAAACAGAGCTCGGACTTACATGTAAATGCATGTTTTTTGTGGTGAGAGATAAAGATGTATTGACAAGTTATCTATGCGAATCATAAAATTTTAAGTAGCTTGGAATCGATTCGTAGTTGCATATTTTGGTGGTAAGTGCATATTTTTGCATATTTAGGCAATAAGTGCATCTTTTTGGAGTTATACAAATTTTTTTAATGCATATTTCTCAATTTCTGAAAAATTATTAATAGGCCGACTATGCATGGTAACCGAGCCTCAGTTGGATTGTCAGTTTCTGAAAATTATACTACTGATGGCAACTGTTTGTTTTATGTTTTTTTCTCTAATAATAATAAAAAATTCAAAAAATATTTTAATATTATTTTATTTTTGGTACTTTGTTCGTAAGTAAATGTATATTTTTGTGCATATTTTTCATTTTTAGGTGCATAGAATATATATATATATATATATATATATATATATATATATATATATATATATATATATATATATATATATATATAATGAATATCAAAATGTTTAGCTTGTCATCCTTAATTATAGTAAGCAAAACGAAAAGATCTAACCGAGTTTCTTTAAATCTGTTGCATAAAGGAATAAATGCTTAAGCCGACTTAAGAAAAGTAATTTTTACGCTACTGTTAAGAGATGTATAGGCTTATATAATATATTTCTTTTGTGACCTCTCTTAGTTTAGGTATGATGTAGCCACTGCATCCTTAAACGAAATGCATTAATATTTAAGGAATAAAACAGTGTTCAAGCAAAACATGGTTAAGTCAGCTTAAGCACTTATGCCTTATTGCCAAAGAAATGTCTCATTAATTTCAGTATATGTTTTGCAATTTATTGCCGAGAGATAATTTATTTTGTTCAATCCTATGCAGCGAATGCATTTTCAATTTGTATAATGGGATTTTAATTATCTTGATATTTATTTGACCCATTCAAGTTGTCGATAATTTTCTTAAAATATTTAGAAAATTGCTTTAATTGATTGTGGATCTAGGAACGCTCAACGTTAACTTTAGGTTTTTTATAAATTTGTTTTAAGGCGGCACAGTACTTTTGCATAAATTTGAGTTCTTGCTAAGTACGGCTAAGAATTTTTTGATAATTATAATAAAAATTTTGTCCCACACATTAATTTGAGTTGCTTGATCAGTGAAAAGTTTCACCTGCTTTTCAAAATTTTATGTTTATTCATTATTTTAGTTATTCATTTATTATTTATTAATTTTTTTACAATTTCATAAACTTTTTACGTTTTGTCTCATTAAAAACTGAAAATAATCAATATTTTTTATAATGTTTTCAAAACAAATAAAAAACTTTGACCTCCAACCATTATTATATTAAGTTAAAGACAAAGGTTTTTTAATAAAAATTACTAAAAGTTAATATTTAATTTTAAGTATTCGCAAAATATTCGCGAACTATTCGCCTGAATTTGGCGAATACGAATGTTATGAAATGGCGAAGATTCGAAGATACGAATACGAATATTCGTAACATCACTACATCACTAGTGTGCGTATCCTTCCATCGATTATACCATTTTAAAACTGTATAACTTTCATAACTCTAGTGCTAATTGCACCTACTAGTTATATTGCGGCGAGTCCTGTGATGCGGGAGTGCATTTGTGATACATTGCCAAAAACAAACTGAGGAAACAAGCGGGAGCTGCGAAAAACGGAACTCCGCCTTCCAAAATACTATATTACATATCGTTAAATAAAATGCAAAAAGCCCTATCTAACACAAATTCTAATCGGATTTTTAGTAAATTGCGATGTATTTCACCAAGTTCTGGTGATGTATTTCACCAGCTACTATAAAAATCAGGCGTACCCAAACGAAAATAGTGGCAATATTAAGAAAATCTAAAGGGAAAAGGAACTGGCCAATTAAATAATTTAGCATATTTATTGCTTCTCCTGTAAAATGATGAAAATTTTAGTTGTCGTGTTTGGCGTTTCAGGTGACAATATGTATACATATTTATATTGAAGTCACCATTGATAACTCACAAATTCTAAAATATCACATTTAATTCATCAAACATTTTATATACATTTACATAGTTATTTACATCTTATGCTGACTTTAGACGACATGTTTTTCACATATGGCTTCTCAGGTGTGTGAGACATATGTATGTAACTTCGCATGTTTGTCAAAATTGTCTATTTAAAACGGTTTATAATTTTTGCTTTCACACTTACATGTGCAATTACATCTGACATAGCCTCTGAGTTTTTGCACAATTTTCGTAAATATGTATATAAAGCGCTCTATACTTCTAAATGTTTTTTCAGCCAAACTACGCGTTTGTTAATTTAATACAGCTGATGTCATATGCCTTGTCAGATGAAAATAGAACACGCTCTAATTGAAAATTTTTCATATGACTTTGCTTCTGTAAATGTCATCTGACAATGTTTCACATGGCATGTATAACTTTTGCAGTGGGAAATTTGACAAGTCAGATGTAAAATACATGTCGTCCAAAGGCAGCATTAGTAAACATGTGGAATTTATTTAATGCCAGGTATTTCTTTAATTAGCTGTGCTCAAAGGCAATGTAAAGAATTAGTTGAACATTTATTTCGTCATGAAATCAAAATAACACTCACACATTTACATGAAAAGCAATAAATGTACAAGTTCCCTCTAGTCAACCTAGAACCATACATACATATATAAGTCTCTATGTCAACACTCATTTCTCTAGCGACAATTGTACTAGTTAAAATTTCGACAACTGTTTCCTCGAAATATTTCCCAAAAATAAAAAAAGGGTTTAAAAATTTTGTTTTTTCAAAAAATCACAATGGGGTTTTATTTTGGATTTTTAACAGCTTGAGTACGTACCGTACGATTGGGCTTACAAGATGTAAGTAAGTATATTACAAGAAAAAATATTACAGAAAAAATTAAAACAACTTAACGAACACAGAAAAAATATCATCCAACAGCCACTAACAAATCAAGTCATTAATATTTAATTTAAATTCAAAAATATATTTAATTAATATAACAAATTAGGATGTTGATACAACAAACACAGAAAATTTTTTCAACAAACTGAGTTAATTAAATTTTTTGTTATGTATGGAGCAAAAATCCAACAGTTTTTGTAAATATTTTTGATAAAAAAAACTTTTGAAAAATTCAATAGTCATCATTGTTGATATTACAAATTAAAATTTTTCTAACCAATTAAATTATTTAATAAAATGGTTTGTTAAATTATATCATAACGGAATGCACACACGTATATACGTATATATATTTATATCTTATATTTCTTCTATATATAGAAGAAATATAAGAAACCACGTTTTGTTTGTATTTATTATTTGCTTATTTATTAACGAGTTGCTCTGTAGCTGAGAAGTAAGCGCGCCAGTCTATTAGTCCAGAGGTCGCCGGTTCGATTGCAGCCAAAGACATTTGGTGCTTTCGCAGATATAAAAATTATGTATGATAATAAATAATAAAATTTGGTTCAAAAATTTAACAAATCTCATTGTTAATAATGTTAACTTAATATAACAATAATTTCAACTGATATAATTTTAAAATCTAACAAAAAAATTTTAAAACGCATTGTTTTCTTTTGGCTGTTTTGCAGAAACGCACTTGACAGGAATCGAACCTTCCGGGTAATAGCCTGGCACCTAGCCAGTACACTACGGAAGCCAACAGATTATTTGTTGATATATTTAACTGAAAATATTTTTTGTAAAACAAAGTTTTTTGAGAACCTAGTTGTAATGTATTGCAATATCATCGAAAAGTTTTGGTGTCCACTGTAATCATAAAATCATAAATCAAAAGCATATATTTTGGATTACATACTAATTTCTTTTATCTTGCATTACATGCATTCGCTTATTAACTAAGAACAAGTAAAGTTGTTTTATTATAAAATATGTAACACAATTTGGCGACGAGAAAAATGCGAGTAACGGTTAGAGTTACATATATGTAAAAACTTAATAAAATATATATAAATGGCAGAAAGCGGTTCAAGTATAGACACAAAAGTTGGACAAAAGGTTATTAGTAAAATATATAAAATGATTGGCCATATGGTTCCATTCCTTATAGGGAATGATTTTACAGAATATGAAATGAGACTGCAGCAATATTTATTGTAAACGATGTTGCTGAGGAAAAGAAAGTAGCCTACTTCATCACGTACATTTGGGCTGACGCATATTCTGTATTAAGGAAATTAATTTCACCAGAGGATCCGTGTAAAAGAAGTTATAAAGAGTTAGTGGATGCCTTGAAAAAATATTTTGAACCAAGTGTTAATGAAATTGCAGAATCATATAAATTCAATAAAGCTGAACGGGATCGAAATCAATAAGAGAATTTATTGTTGAATTAAAATCCCTTGCTGAAAAGTGTAACTTCGGAGATTTTTTGGATCGGGCATTACGCGACAAATTTGTGTGTGGTGTTCGAGATAATCAACTAAGGTCAAAGTTTTTAAAAGAATCTAAACTTACATTCAAAAGCGCTTGTGAAATAGGACTGAATTGGGAAATGGAAGAAGGCGAAACAAAAGAAATAGCTTCAAAGAGAGATCATTATAATACTTTTGCTGTAAGTCTACAAGGTAACAATTCAAAAGGTCAAAAAAAGAGCAGAAGTATGTAAACAAACTTTGTCATCGATGTGGTAAGACAGGCCACGATGCTGACCAATGTATTTGTAAAAATTGGGTGTGCTTTAAATGCCAAAAAAAGGGGCATACAGCTAAGAGATATTGGCAATGGAAAAATTTTAACAAAGGCAACAACAAAGTAAAATGCGTTGAGGAAATTATGGAAGCTGTCAGTTTAAATAATATATTTAGCAAAGTGGATGATGGTAATATCTACAATATTGCTGTGGGAGATGCAGAATGTATAAAGCTGTTGGTAGATGGAGCGTTGTTGGAAATGGAGGTAGATACGGGAGCATGCGTTTCCGTTATTTCTGAAGCTAAGTATTTGTTATATTTCTCTAAAATTAAGTTAGGTCCAGTTAATAAGAGGTTTCTATCTGTCACTGGTAGCCAGTTAAAGTGTGCTGGAAAAATAGAAATAAATGTAAGTAAGGTGAATTGTTGTGAGAAAAGTATATTAGAGTTGTTCGTGCTGGAATCGGAAAGAGATTTTAAACCTTTAATAGGCCGAAGCTGGTTAAATGTATTGTTCCCCAATTGGAGACAATCGTTTAGTAATAAAGTACAAAATATTAGTAGATTTAATAAACACGAGTTTCTAAGCAAAATCCAAATAAAATTTCCGCGAATATTTGAAAATAATCCGGACCATTGCATTGCAAAATATACGGCGGAAATTGTTTTAAGACCTGGTGGTCAACCAATTTTCAAAAAAGCTTATGATGTTTCATTCAAATTAAGGCCTCAGGTAGAACAAGAGTTAGATCGTTTAGTTAGTAATGGGAAGTTGATACCCGTGAAGTTCAGTAAATTTGCATCACCAATAGTAATAGTTTCAAAACCAGGAAAAGAAATTAGAATTTGTATAGATTGTAAAGTAACGATAAATCGATTTATAGAAACAGAACACTATCCTCTACCACGTATAGATGATATATTTGCAAATTTGTCAAATTCAAAATATTTTGCGTAATTGATTTATCTGGTGCTTACCAGCAATTAAAACTCTGCGAATCGTCAAGAGAGTATGTTACAATTAACACTCATAAAGGGTTGTACCAGTACACTAGACTTCCTTTTGGAGTTGCTAGTGCACCATCGATATTTCAATCCATTATGGATCAGATTCTTTTGGGTACACCTGGGACATCTTGTTATCTTGACGATATTTTGATTGGAGGTTGCAATTTACAAGAGACACAAGAAAGGTTATTCAAAGTTTTAAGTAAGCTTAATGAATTTAATATTAAAATTAACTTAGCAAAGTGCAAATTCTTTGAAAACGAAGTAGCCTATTTAGGGCACACCATATCCCAAATGGACAAGGTCGAAGCTATTTTAAATGCTCCTAGTCCAAAAACTTGGCAGAGCTACAATCATATTTAGGCATGTTAAACTATTATAGCAGTTTTGTTCCTAATTTGTCCTCAGAATTAAGAGAATTATATAAATTGCTTAAAAAAGATAACAAGTTTGTATGGACAGCAAATGTTTAAAAATGCTTTGAGAAATCAAAAAAATTGCTCCTTAATAATAATTTATTAGAAATTTACGATCCAAGTAAACCAATCGTAGTAACTACAGATGCCAGTCCGTATAGTGTAGGGGCTGTCCTGGCCCATTTAGTCAACGGTATCGAAAAACCTGTTTTATTTGCTTCTAGTACTTAAGGTCCATCAGAAAAAATTACTCTCAAATTCATCGTGAGGCATTAGCTGTTATGTTCGGAATAAAGAAATTCCATAAGTATATTTGTGGACACAAATTTACACTTTGTAGTGATAATGAGGCTCTCATAGAGATTTTCAACCCCAATAGAGATACCTCAAGTATAACAGCATCGAGATTACAGAGATGGGCAGAAATGCTATCAATTTATGAGTATGATTTTAAATATCGTCCAGCAAAACGTAATGCACCAGCAGACGCAATGTCGCGCCTGCCTCTAGAAAATGACACGGACATAGAAATAGTAAATAGTTTGTCAAATGCAATTGACTTACCTATTAGGTTGGAAAAAGTAAAATAGTATACTGAAAGGGATTTAGTTTTAAACAAAGTTTTAAACTATGTTAAACACAGGTGGCCGTTAAAACTATCTCAAAATTTTAATTCTTGGTATAAGTTTCGTAAAAGTTTGTCGACAGACAATGGTTGTCTTTATTATAGAGACAGGTTAGTTATTCCCGAAAAACTACGTAATGAAACTCTTGACACCCTACATGAGAATCAATATGGCATTGTACGCTTAAAAATGCTCGCTCGAAGTACAATTTGGTGGCCAGAAATAGATAAAAGTATAGAGCAGCACGTCTCAAAATGCTTTTCATGTCAGTCCACACGGAAAGTTCCCAGAGAAAAAGTTATTAGTAGGTGGCCGTTGACTAATTTCCCATTTGAAAGAGTACATTTAGATCTTTTTTATTTTGAATCAAAAACATTTCTGATCTATATTGACTCATTCAGTAAATTTATCGAAGTAAAGCATTTAGTGAGATCAGATGCAATAAGTTTATGCAATAACTTATATTCAGTATTTAAAGTATTCGGTTACCCAAAAGAAATAGTGACGGACAATGGTCCACCGTTTTCATCTTTCTACGTGGAAGAATTTGCAAAAAAGTTGAACATTTCATTAAAAAAGTCTCCACCGTACCATCCTCAAAGTAATGGTTTGGCTGAACGTGGGGTTCAAACGATCAAAAACAGTCTAAAGAAATATCTTGCGGATTCAGGTCAAATTAGATAAAATTCTAATGTTCTACAACAATACACCTTGCACATCCACCAATACGAGCCCCGCAGGTTTAATTTTTTCATTTACCCCTAGAACAGTAATTAATTCATTGGCAGGAAAACAGAACTTTAACTTGGAAACTATTAAAACTCAAACAAGCATAATTCAAAACAAAAAAGGGCAGAAGAATAATGATAATATTTTTAAAATAGGAGATAAAGTGTTGTAAAGGAATCATTTTAAAGATTACATCAAATGGATTCCGTGTACTATACACAAGCAAATTAGTTATTATAATTATTTAATAAACATTAATAATTCAATTAAATATGTACACAAAAATCAGCTACGTTTATCAAATCTGTCAGATAAATATCACCCATTGCTAAGTAATGAATTAAAACAACAACACAGTAAAATTAATATTAAGAAAAAGAAATCAATTACTCTTAATTATAACAAATCCAATAAGAGATATAGGAAAAAAGCTTTTCATAATGAGACAATACCTCTTCGAAAATCAAAGCGTATAAAAAAGAAACCTACTCGACTTCAATATATGTAAACATAAATCTAAATTTTTTATGCTGAACAATTTTATATAGGATATTTTCAAAATCTTTTGTATTACTACTATTAATTACACTAAAAACTGAAATTGGATTTAAATTATGAATTTCATAACGTATCTTTCTCATTATTTATTTAAGTATAGAAATTGTATTGTAAAACTTAAATAAAAAGGGGAAAATGTAATGTATTGCAATATCATCGAAAAGTTTTGGTTTCCACTGTAGTCATAAAATAATGGATATCCCTAATTCGGAGTAAATCAAAAGCATATATTTTGGATTACATACTAATTTCTTTTATCTTGCATTACATGCATTCGCTTATTAACTAAGAACAAGTAAAGTTGTTTTATTGTAAAATATGTAACACCAGTTTATTAAAAATATTTTTTTTGTTAACACCTCAATTGTGAATAACACAATAATTTTAATTGGAAATAATCGAATTGATTTTATTTTCTAATGTCACAAATGCCGTGTTTGTATTTACAAAAATCGTTGTAGGTGCCATTTTAAAAAGTTTTAATTGTATTTACAAATATATTAATGGCATTTAAAAATCTTTTTTTTTTTTTTTTTGTTAACAAAAACATAGAAACCTCCACTGAACAGGAGTAATCAGGGCACTTTTACGCTATGCGCGTAAACAAAAACTTTCCTTTTATACTGGAGTAGCGACACGTTAGAGACAACAGTTCTAGTGTATTTCTGGTGACATTGTCAATGGAAGCGTCAATAGTTTGTTTTCTTTATTATCATGCTGTGCAGTCAATAGCAGTGTTGCTAGCCGCTGCCGATTGACTTGTTCAATTTTAACCAAATTTGTTTTAACAAAATAATATCATTGTTGTCAATGCTGCTGCCTACCAATATTATAGATAGAGATTTTGCTGACAATGGTTATTTTATTTATTGCACCAGCTTCCTTTTACCTGTCTGCGCGACGCAAAGAAGGGTATTGAGTTTATAAGCCTATGTATGCATGTATGTATGTATGTGTGTTCCCTTGCTGCACTATATAAACCGATCGCGTAGACCGATTTTGACGATTCTTACGTCAATCGATTCGTCTTAATTCTGGGAGTGTCACTAAAGATATGACAGTAGTCAAAATTCAATATGGATGCCAACAGACGCCATTTTGTTTATACGAAAAAAATAAAAAGTCGGCGAACTATATCAAAATTGGTATCAATCGACAGGTATTTGAAAATCATCTTTAGGTTTCTCTTATGATTTTTAATTTCGAATGACCATTTAGGATCTGTGGCGGTTTGAAATTGTTTTCTTTTATGTTTTTACGCAGTCGGTTTTTTTGATTTTTTAAATTTGTGTCTTGTTATTCTTCTTGTTTTGTGTGAAAATATTAAAAAAGGTGACTAAAATTATTTTGGTTAAAGAAATAAATAAAAAATGAGCAACAGAAATTATAAAAGACTTGTTAAAAAACAAAGAATAATTTATGAAAATAGAAGTTTGCAAAGTAAGCAGAAAAACAATGAAATTGTGGAAAATACTGTAGAGCATTTAGAAGATCTTCCTGTTCCGCAACTGATGAACATTTTTTAATTTCGATGGATATTTTTTCAACTACAATTGAAAAAGATGTATAAATTTCAAAAATACTTCGCTCTGAATAATAATAATTTACTTAATTTTTAATAAAAAATAACAATAAAAAAATATATATGTGTTTAAGTGTATTGCCCCAACTCTTATAACATTGTAGACCAGGGTCACCAAAATGTACTAGTATCTCCATATGGTCGTAAAAGAACTACCTCGTCAATAGCGTTAAAATCTGCTGGTATACGAGTATTATCAATGACAAGCCTATGTTATATGTCAATAAGCGATTACATTGGCTGGGGTACACCTGGTCAGTAGTACAATTGACAATGTCACTAGTAAATCACTACAATTTCACTATCGGCATCGAGCGTGGCAACATCAATATTGTAGACTAGAGCATCTAAAATTTACTAGTGAATCTTTGGTTCCAATGTCTTCATGTGGTCCCAAAAGAACTAGTTCCTCAGTAGTGATACAGTCTACTGGTGGATTTTCAATGACAAGGTAATGTTAAATGTCAATAGATGATTACATTGGCTGGGGTACACCCGGTCAGTAGTACTATGTCACAATGTCACTAGTAAATCACTACAACTTCACTATTAACATTTCCTGCAGGGTTGTTTCATTAGATTCAACCCTAGATAAAGATTATGAATGTACAAGTTGATGATTGTATTTAAATATGGTATTTGTGTGAGTTTTTCAACGATTGTGTGTGGTTGTTTGATTTACTTGTATGTAATTTGAATGAATGAATTTTTAGTTGTTCATAATAGGTACATATGTAGATTCTTTAATAATACTGCCAACGCTGTCCTCTTCACCAGCTTCATCATCATTATCACTTTATTTATAAATAAAAGTGGTAGGCAGGCAGCCAAACAACATCTCTTAAAGGGTGTGATGATGATGTTTAGTAAAATGAATAAAATGTCTATCTACTACACGTGTGCGGAATTCCTAAAAAAAAGTTTACAATTTAGATTTTTTTCAAGCGCAGATATTATTTGTTGTCGTAATTCTTATTGAGTGTAAAGCACATGTAGAGTAGATTGAAACAACACTGCATAAGTTCATTGTACAAATATTCAATAGACACTTGTGTTAATTATACAATAAAAATCCTGTACATTCATAATGCCCATCATTTCACAAGCACTTTGAACAAACACACATACATACATCTTATGCCTTTTTTGGCTTTATTTGTTTCATCTTTCACGCTTGCACATGTTGCCACAATTCTCACAATAGAAATTAGATTTGACACAACAATAAACAATTCCGTTGGTTGACATTGTTTTTGTGTGCTTTTCATAAAAGCGAATGAATAACAATTTTAGTTTTCTCATAAAATCAAAAGCAATAAAAGAAGAGAACAATTCAATAATGTATATTCATTAACTGGCATTTTGTGCTCATATTTAGTATAAACAACAAAAGTATACTTGTGGCATTAGTGGGGATGAACGAAAAATTTATGGATATGTACAAATACTACATATGTACATATATACACTCTGATACAGATTAAACCTACAAAAAAATATGTTTTTGTGTTCTTATGAAATAAGTTGATAAAGCTGTTTTTAGACTATACAAGCTGTTCGACTTCTGCACAAAATGCAACCCTGATATGATGTGTTATTGCTTTTTTAAAACTTTCAATAAATTCATTAGAACGGGGTAGCATTTTCTACAGAAGTCGAACGGCTTGTGAGATAGAGTAAAACATACATACATAATAGCTGCCTTACACTATCTCACAAGCCGTTCGACTTCTGTAGAAAATGCAACCCTGATCTAATGAGATTATGGAAAGTTTAAAAAAAGCAATAACAAATTATATCAGGGTAGAATTTTGTGCAGAAGTCGAACAGCTTGTATAATAGTCTAAAAACAGCTTAAGTAGCTGTAGTACAAATTCAGCATCATCATTAATAGCCATCCTCAGTATCAGTAGAAATAGCGAAATATAGCCAAGCAGCAATAATAAAAATAAAAAACAAACATGATTTAACAATGTTTAGTATGAGGTGCCACAATCTATTTTACTTCATCACATTTTGTGCTATCGCTGCAGTCATACACAAACACACATAAACATATGCATATGTATGCTGTTGTTGCATGTGCACAGTAGTGACGTTACGAATATCAATTTTAAGTATTCGCGAATACGAATATATATTCCAATATTCGCCGAATACGAATGCGAATATTCAATCTGACATTTAGCGCTACTCCATATTTAAAATTTTATTGAAAAATGCCTTCCCTTTGCGCCAATAACATTAAATTAAAAACAACCATCATGTTACATATTATAAGTATTTAACTGATTTTCAAATTGGAGGTCATTCACATTGTTACGGATTAGATACTTTATACTGAAATTTTTTTTCTAAAGCGTTACGAAGGGGGGGCATAAAGCCTTCGAAAAAAGCGTTACGTAATATGTGAATATCAACTTCGCGCCTGAATGCAACTACTGAACAATTTAAATCTTTTATAGACTTAAATACATACACTTTGTTTACGCTTTTAATAAGTAATTCAAAGTGTTGTTTGGGCGAAAATATTTTCGCAAATATTTATAAGCAAATTAATATAAATCATTTATTTCAGCATAACTTAGGTTTCAACTGTAGGGAGAAAAGCGTTCCACGTGTTCTTAAACTAACAGGTTTTTTTGCAGATCAGTTAAAATCATTCGAAGAAGTAACCAAAGAATTAAGCGCGGTCGATGTTTCCGTATCATCAGTAATTCCATTAATTGCCATTTTGGAAAATTTTCTTAGGGATTTTGATTTATCTGATTTATTTGATTTATCTGGTGACCCAGCAGTCGTTTTTGGTAAAATATTGGAGAAAAAATCGTCATAAAAATATCACTTTTTAAACAATATGTAAGTCGTTAAATAAACCGCCAAAATCATTAACTAAAATAAATTCTTATGCGCTATTTAATAAATTCCGATGCAATTCACATAACTACTTTCAATATCAGAATTTCCCTGACAAATTTAGCGATATAATTAAGAAAATTTAAAAGGAAAACTACCTGGAGAATTACATAATTTAGTATATTTATTGCTTCTGCTGTAAATTTATGATAGTCGTTTCCGTAAATTTCAAAGTTTCATATCATGCTTAGGAAAAACATAAAAACCATCAAGCATTATATTGGTATAAGTGTATTTGTGAAACCAATGATTCTGAATGGAAAATCAACAAATTTGGCGTGCTTGATGAGCGACTTTGATGCGTGTGTTGCGTTTAGTCTTCAAGAACGTAAACATTTTTAATGAGATTTAAAAAATTCCAGTTGTTCAAGATGTTGGAGGAAAAAAGTACGTTAGAATTGATTGAAAAGGGCGATAAATGCATATTATCAACAAATACATGTTGTCAGCTTTGAATTTTACAAAATCGTCAAATTAAGGGCAAATATCGTCAAATCGTCAAAGTCTATTTTTAGGCCAGAAAATCGTCAAAATGACGATAAATCGTCAAATCTGTCAGCTATGATTACACCCCTGCAGACAAAGTAGTTTTTTTAAAGAGTTTTGTAACTCTTAAAAAAAGCTTCGGCTCAAGCGGGGTACGAACACGCATTCTTCATACTTTAAGGCAAGCACTCTACCCACTGAGCCACATTCTACTTATTTTTTTAATAGCTAACAATTGGTTTTATATAAAATCGCATACCTGAAAATTTTGTCATTTTTTGACTAGTATCGATACTAGTCTCGATACAACTAGTAATGTGATTGTTCTTTTTTGACCAGTAACGTTACTACTCTTGTTACAACTAGTAATATGACTGTCGTTTTTTTACTACTACCATTACAACTAGTAATATGACTGTCCCAAAGCGTTACTAGTTGTAACTTTAGCTGCTGGGCCTTTCCCGTTTCATAGAGGCTTTTCACACTATGCCTTTCTTTTGAAAATTATCTTTTAAAATCCCTACGAACAGTCACGCACATTTGCATTACAGACTCTTTCTCCATGCCTTTTTTGACGTTAAAACACATGCTTAATGCTGAGAGTACGAAAATTACAAAGAGAAATATCAAAAACCCCCCAAAATTCAATTTGTGCCTTTTTTCTTACCCCGTTAGCTTCTCCACACCACTCTCTCACTCTCTCTCTTACAAATCATAAAAGTCTGCCTTTAAAGCCAAGCAGAAAAGGCACACTGTAAATTGCATAATACACCTGAAAATATTTATAAAAATAATTTAAACGGGAAATAAAACAAAAGGAATGAAAACGAAAACTCAACTAAAAACCACACACACAAGAACGAGAAGAACATCAAGTCGCTATGCAGTAGCAAGCAGCATTGCAACTTGTAGTCAACAATATGGTGACTTGACTTGAATGGTTGGTTCTTTGATTGGTCGCGTTGTTAAGTTGGTTGGTTGGTGAGAAGTTTGGTTTTGTTGCCAGTGTGACTGACAAACAGACAAAGGACACATTTGCACTGGCTTGTAGTATTCGGTAGCAATGATTGTTGGTTTTTTTTTTCATAAAACATCAACTCCCCATAAAGTGCTAAAATATAAATTAAAATACATACATATGTAATTTTGTGAGATTTCAAAGATACAGCAGCAGCCACAGCTAAAACAAAAGGGAACTCGAACAACAAAAGCAAAATTATTAACAACCCAAGGGCGGGTTATTACAATTGAAAAGGGGGATTAATGGATTAATCAGAGATTTTCATGAAACAAGGAAAAACACAAAGATGTACATAAACAAATACTCCATCGTTTCTCATACATACATTCATAGATACTTATGTATGTATGTACATAACTGAAGCAAGTACACATTGCTCATTTACTAAAACAACGTCATAACTCAAAAAGGGGCTTTTTTAGTTAATAATGCAGAACTAATCTTCGTATCGTTCTTTATATTGTGTAAAAATTTCGTTAAAATATCTTGTATACTCATCTCTAGAGAAGAATATATTTTTATTTTTCCATTAGGTTGTACATAGCATATATATAAAAATGTTTACGTCGTTTTCTACAAAACAATATTTTTTTGAGTTCTAACGTTGTTTGAGTAAATGAGCGGTATATACATATCAGTGAGCTGCAACAAGTGGCAAACTTTCGAGTATACCCAATCACGTACTCTGATTTTTTGTGATGCAATCGTTTTTGTTCAAAACAAGTAATGATTGTAAACTCAATAGCTTATTTCAAACAATCAGCTTTAATAACTTTTATTCGCAACGAACATGAATGTTTGTGATTAGTTTCTTTGGTATGATTGTAACCGCACCTGATCGAAACGAACATGTAATTCGCATCATTCTTGTAAAACTCTTTATGACCAGCGCGACTTGTTTTAATACAAACGCAATACACACATATATCCAATAAAATGTTCGTGCTATTGTAGTTGTTTCTTACAATCCTGATTCGTGTTGTTTCTTCTTAACAAAGTGGCATTAGAAAACCTACATACATACACACGTATGTAGGTGTTTGCTCCCAACAACAATACTTTGCAAAACACAAAAATGTTTTCGAGTGTTTTTGTCATCATGCCAAAAACAGCCGAGCTACAAGTGAGCGATTGGTCGTAAACAAGGCGCATAGTTTGTAAACCAATCAATTCAAGTACAATGTTGCGAATGAGACATACTTGTGCTGATTTTTTTGGCTCGTGTATTATACTCGAATGTGAACAAATCTGTCAAAGGGTTGATGGGTTTGTACCAGGGATGGCATATGAGATTTTAAAATTGTACCATTTGCTGTCTAAAATTGTACTTTTTGGGAACTAATTGTACTAAAACAGATTTTTGCAACCAAAATCATATATTAAGTATAGAAAATATATCACTTTTCTATCTATAGTAATGTAAGTATATACAGAGTACTATCTGTAGCAAAAAGGAAAGTGTGCTTAAGTCGGATTTACCCACTTGACCTGAAATTCGATATAAACGCATGTTCGCTGAAGCGAAGAAATTTCGAAACAAGACTCTTCGATATTTCTTCGCCAATCTGAAAAAAATTCGAATGTTCGCTAAGGCGAACTTCTCTCGATATTGTTTCGAATGTGGACGATAGCCTAGTGGATGTGCGTTAGTCTGTTAAGCAAGAGGTACCGTGTTCGAATCTGTCTGACTGCGTCGTTATTTAAAGAATTAAAATAACTCATACGTACATATGTGCAATAACTGAACTAAAAAATTTGCCACGATAGCCTAGTGGATGTGTGTTAGTCTGTTAGCCTGGAGGTACCGTGTTCAAGTCTGATTTACTAGAGCGTAAGTTAAAGAATTAAAGAATAAATAAATTAAAAAATAAAGATAATAATCTTAAAAAATTGCTTTTGCTCCTACCTTTTTGCGATATCGAAATTTGTTCGATATTGGCTCACTTTTAATATTGCTAACGAACTTTCGAAATCGAATTTTTTTTGAAACAAAACTGAGCTACAGGTAAACTTTTGTGAGCTGGTCTTATCTGACACTTTAAATATTCCTCCTTTTAAGTCGAACTTTTTTCTGAATATTTCGCAAAATTTAAATTTAATAGATTAAATCTTGCGTATGTACGAGTGGATGAAAAGGACAAATATTTGATCAAAATAAAAGGTGTGCGATAAGGAGATTTTCTAAAAAATGGAATAATTATGAATTGTACTAAATAGACCAGTGGTGTACCATTGTACTTTTCAAGCTCAATTTGTACCATAAATGGTACAATTGTACCAAGTTTGCCATCCCTGGTTTGTACTTGTTATTTAGCGGCTCGATCATACTTGTTGCAGCTCTCTGGTACATATGTATGCATGTAAAATATCCCTTCTGGCTATTACCCAATATGATCTACTAATTGTCTATTAAAAATGGGGCCGAATATTTTTATAGGGTAAGTGTACCGATAGTCGGCAGTTTAAGCCTTTTGCATTATTTCAATCTGCCTCCCATGCGTGTGCGAATTTGCTATTGGATTGAAATTTGGTTATTACAATTCATTAATTTGTATTGTTTTAGATTAGTTAAGTAAAATTTAAATATTTGTTTATTAAAATTGAGAAATTTACAGATTTTGTAAAAAAACGAGCACATATGCCTATAGTCAGCACCAATTTGCCACTTTTCGGCATGTTATGTTCCTATTGTTATTATGATGTTCCTATTGAAGAAATAAGTAAATTGAGAAGGAATTCAAATATTATTTATTAAATATTAAAGTTCTTAACAATATGAATCAGATTTCTACACAAAATTGGTTTCATAAACCTTTGACGAGCAAGTTCAAAAAAAAAAATATGGATGTCATAGGAAATTATTTTAAAAATTTTAGATATGTAGATATACCTAATTAAGTCGAACAACTTAGGTTCTTTACCTTTGGGATTTGACAAAATAAAATGTAATATGCTATAATCTCCGGGGCCATATGGGGGGCGAGATGATGCGCACAGAAACGTGATTTTACCTTGGGTTTATATAATATACACTGTGTGTTTGAACGGGCATACATACCATTGCCCTTGAATAGGTGTAAGGTTGTGTTCATTCCAAAGAGTGGTAAGACATCTACAGTAAACATAGGGATTCCAGTACTATGTTCAAAGCTTTAGAAAGAGATATTGACATCCATCTGAGAGTTGATATAGCCATATAACTTCTCTTCTTTCCAACATGCCTATAGAAAAGGCAAGTCTGGCTTATATCTTCAATTTCTAATCATCCACAAAGAAAAATGTCTTTCTTACAAAGAATTTGTATTTCACTATGGTAGCCTTTCTAGACATAGAAGGTGCCTTTGACTTCGTCCAACTCGGCTCCACTATCGATGAGATGGTAACATTAGGCATTGATATTAATATCTGCCGGTTTGTAAAAAATATGCGAGCAAACAGGGACATGAGTTCCTCGATTGGAAATCTTACTGAATATATGGCAGGCCATCGTTGAACTCCTCGAAAGGGCTATATCACCCCTCCTGTGGATTTTGAGTATTAATCCTTTGTTGCTAAGCCTGGAGCAACAGTCAAGATTGTCTCATATGCCGATGACGTACCAGTAGCTATCTCAGGTAGGAAAGCACTTGAGTACAATATCTCAGTGTATGAAGTGTACACTCCATGACGAGTGGAGTAATCAGTAGGCTTGGTGTCAAGCAAGCCAAAACTGAGTTGAAACTTGCTACTAGGATATACAAATTTTAAAATATTCTGCCTTCAAAGCTCAATGGTATCACCTTATTAGTCTCGGAGAACGCTAAATAATTGGATGCAAGCCGAAATAGCAAACCATCAAAGGAATATATAGCAAAAAACGTCCTTGTGGCCATACATATGTATACGTCCAAAAGAGCACTCGGTCGCAGTTGAGGTATAAATCCCAGAGGAATACTCTGCATTTTTGAGGCAGTAATAAAGCCATAACATGTGTAGTGGTCTGGTGAAATGCGGCAGAGAAAGACTCATCGCAAAACACCTGCGAAAATCTTTCGGCTATGAACATAAGCACTTTTCCTGGGGGAATAAATTCATCATCGTGTTCAAAATGTCTTTCGGTACTGGAACAAACGGAAAGGCAGCTATTCGATAGACTGCCTAACCGCTTGATGAAAAAACTATTAACGGTTTCCTTTTCATAGCCTATTTGGTGGCAGCTTATTTAAGGGATAGGTTAGAATACCGTTCAAAAAACCGGAGAAGCAATCTCTCTCTCTGTACGGTCATTCGTAAATGATGTGACTCCTTTGTCTTTTCTGATAACTGCTTCAACTGTATTTCGTAAGTCATTAATTCAAATGAAAACCCCCATTTTGAAAATTAATGGCACCATGTTTAAGGCCATTCCTCTTCAGCATTTGCTAAAATTTCTGCTGGAGCCATTCTCCCAGAACGTGGAAAAACATATTTTACACTGGCTCCTAATGTGTGGGATATTCATTATTCTCTTATTTTACCTAGCTCATCTTCTAGTGACTGCTCTGAACATTTCTGAAAGCACCTAATTCCTTTGGTGGTCATATTTTGGCTGAAATTCCAAAAAGTTGCTATTTCTAGAAATTATGCAGGATTTTGGGAACTCTAATTGAACAAAGCTAGTAATAAAAACAGCTGCCGATTTTAGGACGACAATTATCCTGTTCTCGGCAGTTCGTAAAAAGCTCATTATAAACTATGCCGACAACTGGGTAAACTTGTTTTAAACTAATTATTTATACATTCAGCAGTATTTAAAGTGATTAATGAATAAATTGTCCAAATTTGAGCTAAATTGGAAGAAAATGCTTTTTTTCGGTTGTCGGCACCCCAATGCCGACTACCGGAAAATCGTCAGCAAATTGGCAGATCTGATAATATTGTAAGATCTGACAACCATCTGTACATGGCTTTACAACTTTAAATATTCTATGTAGTGATGTTAACCGTACAGTAATTACCGTTTCGTACGGTAATTTTGGATCGCAAAAGGTAGCAAGGTAATTGCATTAATAATACGGTAATTTCAATAATATTCAATTGATAAAAGTTTAATTTTAAATACATCACATATCGTCGTTGCTCCGACAAAATCAACTATGTGTTTTTTACTAGGTTTTCGGAAGAGCCAAAAAACTATTTTATGCTGTAACCATGTGATATTTTTCTAAAGCTAAACAATTTTTTGAAACAATATTCGCATCACTATAATTATGTCGTAACATAATATGTATAAAATTTGGTCAATCAATTAGGAATTCACTAATAGAGATAGACCAAGTGGTTAACAATTGAGGACTTTTATTGTAGTTGGCATTCACTGTTAACATATATTTATCTATATCTAATGTTCATGCTTTATTTTTTAATCCTCTTAGGTACAATTTAATTTTATCGGACCTCTTTATTTGCAATTTTCATAGTTTTAATTTTAGTTTTGAAAATGTGAAGTATTCATTTAATAAAACAACTCAAAATTGTATTAAGCCAATACCAAAATAAAAAAAGTTGCCAATGCTGAAGATGTATAATGCGTTTTACTATTTTTTTTAATAATGATTAACGAGAACATTAGCTTTGCTTATAAATTTTTCAACTTAATTCTTTCAACGAACACAGTATCGCCTCTTTCCATTTTCAGTATTCTCGTGTATTTTGCTTATCACGACTTTTCAGGTGGCTCTGTTGAATGTGATTTCAATTCTTATACCTATACAACTTTCTCGTGAAAATTGAATAAAAGAATTAAATCCCTCAAGTTGACATTAAACTTAACTTTCCCAGTGTTGCCTTTGGATTATTTTTCTTCATTCCAATTCTTCTGATTTTTTGTTGTACTCAAGTCACACTTTTTTGTTTAATTTTATACTTAAGTATATATGAACATGTAAACATGTGAAAAGCTCAAGGCAGTAGCTAATTGTTTCGAAGGTTTTTGTAAATCCAAATTGATTATTAGGCTAAGGTTCGTAACGTTATTTTCAGCAAGAGTTGGGCATGGTTAGTATTCCGAGGAAGAAGGAAAAAATTAACATCAACTAAATTTTTCAACGTACACAGCAGAACAGCAACGGCAACACTGCTGTCAGCCACATGAATAGGACCTCTGGCATATCCTTCCTGCATTCTGAGTTTCACGTTGTTTATTTTGGTTCTGTTGCTACATACATATGAACATATTTCAATCAAAGTGAGACATCTTGTTGAGCGATGCAGTTTTAAAGTTTGACTTTCTTAAAATACATACAGTATGACTTGGTGGATCCGAACAAATTTTCATACATAGTTTCAGCCTTTGTCCGGATTATTGAATCATACGGACTACATTTTAAAAAATTTTGAAACTCAAAACATAGTTCTAACTTTTTTAATTAACGAAAAATGCAATTCAAAATGAAAATCCCTATAAATACATACCATTAAAAATGCATTTACATTTCATTAATTTACAGTAACATTTGAAAATCAAAACTAAATGTATTAATTAAAGTACGAACTTATTTTTGTCTCAACACGCATACACACACACATACATAAGTACTTACATACATACATACCCTGCAGACAAAATGACTAGATGTGTTTAGAAATATACTAGTTGCTTTTTAACTCAGACTAGTTTCCTATCTGTCTTTTTTCATATATCGAACTACCGATTTTAATTAACAATAGGTTGTCATAGTGCTCTTACTAGTTTTTTTATATATCGTTTTGTATTTCTTAAAAAACCTTTGGGTCAGCCGGGGTACAAACACACATTCCTCATATTTCAAGGCAAGTACTCTAACCCACTAAGCCACTTTCTACTTATTTTTTTAAGAGCTAAAAATATGTTTTATGTATACCTGAAAATTGTGTCTCTTTTTGACTAGTATCGTTACAATTATTCAGTATATGACTGTCCCAAAGCGTATCTAGTTGTAAAATTCATACATACATACATACATACATACATACATACATACATACATACATACATACATACATACATACATACATACATACATACATAAATACATACATACATACATACATACATACATACATACATACATACATACATACATACATACATACATACATACATACATACATACATACATACATACATACATACATACATACATACATACATACATACATACATACATACATACATACATACATACATACATACATACATACATACATACATACATACATACATACATACATACATACATACATACATACATACATACATACATACATACATACATACATAC
Organism: Panzeria rudis; assembly: GCA_956483635.1. NCBI lineage: Eukaryota > Metazoa > Arthropoda > Insecta > Diptera > Tachinidae > Panzeria > Panzeria rudis. The sequence goes on along the minus strand of OY101451.1, from coordinate 72,180,934 downwards.
ATACATACATACATACATACATACATACATACATACATACATACATACATACATACATACATACATACATACATACATACATACATACATACATACATACATACATACATACATACATACATACATACATACATACATACATACATACATCCATACATACATACATACATACATACATACATACATACATACATACATACATACATACATACATACATACATACATACATACATGCATACATACATACATACATACATACATACATACATACATACATACATACATACATACATACATACATACATACATACATACATACATACATACATACATACATACATACATACATACATGCATACATACATACATACATACATACATACATACATACATACATACATACATACATACATACATACATACATACATACATACATACATACATACATACATACATACATACATACATACATACATACATACATACATACATACATACATACATACATACATACATACATACATACATACATACATACATACATACATACATACATACATACATACATACATACATACATACATACATACATACATACATACATACATACATACATACATACATACATACATACATACATACATACATACATGCATACATACATACATACATACATACATACATACATACATACATACATACATACATACATACATACATACATACATACATACATACATACATACATACATACATACATACATACATACATACATACATACATACATACATACATACATACATACATACATACATACATACATACATACATACATACATACATACATACATACATACATACATACATACATACAGACATACATACATACATACATACATACATACATACATACATACATACATACATACATACATACATACATACATACATACATACATACATACATACATACATACATACATACATACATACATACATACATACATACATACATACATACATACATACATACATACATACATACATACATACATACATACATACATACATACATACATACATACATACATACATACATACATACATACATACATACATACATACATACATACATACATACATACATACATACATACATACATACATACATACATACATACATACATACATACATACATACATACATACATACATACATACATACATACATACATACATACATACATACATACATACATACATACATACATACATACATACATACATACATACATACATACATACATACATACATACATACATACATACATACATACATACATACATACATACATACATACATACATACATACATACATACATACATACATACATACATACATGCATATATACACACTTTCAGAGGGGCTGATGCTGGATCGGTAATTTACATTACATTTGTCAGTAGCATCATCGCAAGTCAAGTGAACTGGAGAATATCTGACATTTATACTCATAGCGATCACAGCGCTATAATCATAGATGTACGAGATGAACAGCACTGTGTGACTGTACAAGCACGAGGCTTGACAGGATCGAAGGTAAATACCTTTGATAAGGATATCTTAGCAGCTTGTATAGAGAACATGGAACTAAATGGTTCAGCTGAAGACATTGCAGTATAATTAGTAAGTCATATCACTAATGCCGGTAACGTAGCTATGATAAAGCGTAAAAGGTCACTAAATAAGCCCCCAGTGTACTGGTGAACTGATGAAATTGCTAACTTGTGATCGGTGTGTATAAGTGCCCGAAAGCAGAATAGACATTCAAAATAGTGCACACCATCAAATATATAAGGATAAAGGGAAAGTGTTGAAGATTGAAATTCGTAGGAGCAAGCGTAGGTGGTTTCTTAATGTTTGTGATGAAGTAGAAACTTAAATGTCTTGTTCCATTGCCGCCAAGAGAAGAGCCTATCCTCAAGGGAGTTGTAGATCATCCCTTTCCCCAACAGGAAACTACGACATGGCGACACAGCTATCCGGCTGAATTTTTCGACATTCCTCCGGTTACGATTGCCGAGATGGAAGGTGCTGTCTCAAAATTTTAAGACAAGAAGGCATCAGGCTTAGACTGCATTCCGAATATGGTACTAAAAGAATCTGTTAAACTCTATCCTAAATACTTTTTGAAAGTAATAAGAGCAGGCTTGAGCCAGGAAATTTTTCCAACAATGTGGAAGAGCCAAACGTTAGTACTGTTACCTAAGAATAATAAGCCGCTAGACGACCCCTCCTCTTAAAGGCCGCTGTGTCTGATAGATACAAGTGGGAAATTGCTAGAAAGTATAATTTGTGGAAGACTAGAAGGATGTGTTGAAGCTAACCGTGGTTTATCAGATAACTATTTTGGCTTAAGGAAAGCAAGGTAAACAGTGTATGCTATCAAACTTGTAGTAGATACTGCTGCTCAGGCTATCCAAGGGAAGAGGTTTAGAAATGAAATAAAAGAGTATTATGTAGTTGTAACCCTAGACGTTAAGAACGCCTTCAACACGGCAAACTTGGAGCATATTGGTGATGGCTTAGCTAGTTCAGACATCCCAGGATATCTACTGGCAATTATACAGGACTATTTACTGTGGAACGTCATGTACGAGTATTGAGGTCAGACCTGCCGGAGATGGTAAATATAGTTGGATTCGCAGACGACACAGCGTTAGTATGTAAAGCAAAAGAGGTACTAGAGGTGGAAACCATTGCAAACGCCAGTATTCAGATCGTAAGATCTTGGCTGAGATCAATAGGTCTAGCGCTAGCTTACCATAAAACAGAAGCGCTTCTGATTAGTAGCCGAAAGAATTAGGAAACCATTAGCTTAAATATTGGCACGTGTAGCATAGAATCCAAGGAATGTCTAAAATACCTTGGAGTCATGATTGACACTCGTCTGCCTTTCCATGATCACTTGCAGTATATAGGCTCTAAGATTTTAAAAGCCGTCTATGAAAAGATAACAAATCTTTTCATTTCACGGTTTCATAGAAGAAGAATCGACCCCCTGGTGTGATGAGAATACACAAGTTTCTAAAATGGTTCAGAAAAAAACTGATACTGAGTACAGTACTGTACTGGTACAAAGCTTTTGAAAGATTCGTAATTTTGTATTTACAGTGATTTGGTGGTACATATTTTTTGCTTAAATTCGCTATTTCTGCCTAGGTAATGATATTTTCGAATGAAATTTTGCAAAAAAATAAGATTTTGTTTTCTTAAGAAAGTTCCAAGAAATCCAAAATATGCAATTTTGAGCAATTTTGCCCATAGCATTCATATTTGGTCCAAGGCCCATTTAACTTTTTGGCAAATATGTAAATGCGTACTCATAAGGGTTTTAAGAGTGGCAATTGTTTTTGAATCACAGCTTTGGGATCTTAGAACAAACATATGGACTAAAATCAAAATTTTAATGTAAAATAGGTATTCAAATTAGTAATCAAATTTTTGATTAATCAATTAATCGATTAATCACGAATCTTGATTAACCAAAATGCTGATTAATCAAATAATTTTAAATTTGATTATTCATAATGAGGATTATTTGATTAATCATGATTTTGAATAATTTATATTTTGAACAATTGAATAATTTGTGTTTTTAATTTTTGTCTTGTGTTTTTTTTTATTTTATGCGTTTGTTTTGTTAGTTTTTTGTATTTCATTCGTTTTATATTTGTATGTGTTAAATTATTTTTGTTTGAAATATTGTTTATTTTGTTATTTTGAATAAAATTATTCAAATTTGAATAATCAAAATTTAGATTATTTGATTAATCAGCATTTTGATTAATCGGTATTCTTGATTAATAAATTAATTGATTAATCAGAATTTTGGTTAATCAAAAACTTTGATTAATCGATTAATCGCACATCCATAATCCTAATGTATTCAAATAGTTTTTTTATTATTATTTCTTATACAATTTTCATAGAAATGATCGAGTTATCCACAAGAAAAAACTATAACTTTTGAGTTTGTTTTCATCCCATCTTGAAAACTGTATACAATAATGTAAAGTTGGGCAAAATCGTTCCTTTTGTGGAATCGTTCCGACCGCTCCGAAATGCTGAAGGAACTAGCTCGTTCCTTTCGTTCATCGTTCCGGTTTTTTTGTTTCAACTGTGAATGAACGAGGAACGAGAGAGATGGTCTCTGTCGCTCCTTAAAACGTCAACAGACATTTTTCATTGTTTATTTTCATTTTCTGACATAATAACAATAAAACAATTCTTTGTTTTCGTAAAATATTTGAAAAAAACAGTAGCCCACAACAAGCAATAAATTTTTGAAAATAATAAAATCTATCATAAAGATAAATAAATAAATCATTCTCTATACAAAAAAGTGTACTCAAATAAGTGAACAAAACAAATGTCTTGTCTAGAACGTTTGTCAAAGCAAATTAATTACTTCTCAAGACGGTTTGCAATTGCGGAACGAGGAACGATAAAAAACGAACGTTTGGATCGGTCCGTACCGTTGCATTTAGGGAAGCGTTCCATGGAACTAGGTCGTTCCGGAACGACACAACTCTACAATAATGACACGTCAGTTGGCTACATTCTATAAGAATATAAAGAAAATTAAAATACCAGTTTTCAGGATAATTAAGGATAAAGGATACTTTGGCATTTAAGACGCACTTGTAGCAGGAAGCTATGTCCTTTTTAATAAATACTCGTTAAGAGAAGACAGAAACCTTTCGAATGCCATCAATTTCATTTATATCCGTATGAAGAACTTTTCTCAAAAATGGTCGAGATGTCCAGGCTTAGAGTCCTATAAAATAGAAACGATAACAGGTATCGAAATAATTTTCCGTCATGTTACGCGCACACAGGAAGATATGTGTCGATTTTCATGTAAATCGGAGAGGTGAAATATCCAAACCCTTGTTTTCATGTCGAAAATTTTCGTTTTTACACTATACATGTACATAAAAGAGTAGTGTTGCTGTTTTTGCAAAAATTTACGAAAAGAAGTCAAAAGTCAATATGGCGGCCAGCCATTTGTTTATACGAAATAAATAAAAAGTCGGCGAACTATATCAAAATGGGTATCAATCGACAGGTATTTGAAAATCATTTTTAGGTTTCTCTTACGATTTTTAATTTCGAATGACCATTTAGGATCTGTGAAGATTTAAAGTTGTTTTCTTTTATGTTTTTACGCAGTCGGGTTTTTTGATTTTTTAAATTTATGTCTTGTTAAAATATATTAAAACAAAGATTTTAAAATATCCCATTAAAAAACGAAGTAAACAGTTTTTATGATGCTCTCCTTAAAATTTGTGATTTTTACTATAGAGGCGTTTGAATATACGCCGTCGATATGAAGGAGGTATTAAGGATCACTTATATTCAGTAAATTGTTGATTTTATTTGATATGACTATGTTGCATTGCATGAACGATGTGTACGTGGCGCATACGATGAAACCTTATAGACAACTTAGGTGGCTGCTAGACAGATCAATATTAAGCTTCAATATACATATCCCAGCAAAAATATCCGCGTACCGGAAGCAGGTTTGTAAGGTAGAGATTTCGGCACTCTCCCTTACCAACCTGCTTCGGTATTACATGTTTTTTGTATGGGATGTCCCACTTGGTAGGTCTGGAGGCATGAGCTTCTTTCTGCGCATCTTAGATTCATTAACCTCATGTCTTTTTTATATGTATATAATTAATGCTTTGCTCTCTATTTCACTATCATACACTTGGATTAATTTTTTATTTGCCATTATTTTATGTTGTTTTTATATTTATTTATGTGTTAAATGGTACAAATACAATTGGAAATTATATACACTACAATTTACTTTTGTTAAATACTTTTTGTTCGCATATTGAATCAGGAATCGATCCCATCATCTCCGCATTGTTGACCAGAACACTAACCACTAAGCTATCGAGGCACATTCATTTTCATACCCAATTGAATGGAAGAATAAAAAAATCCAATTACGAAGCAAAAATCACACTCGCATCCATATTTGTACCCACGTAAGCGAGAGATGATGCACTATAAAAAAGTTTGAGTTGAGTAAAAAACTTCGCGTTTAAAACACATGAAAAAACATAAATAGCCGACCAAATTCATCGTGTGTGTGGTAAGTTTCTTCGCTCGCTTACGTTATTGCATCCTCGTAAGGTAGAGGGGATGCACTGTGTGCTTTTCCGCATCTCCGAAGCACTTCTAATTAATCTACCTGCTTCCTTGTACCAAATTTATTTTTGCTGGAATGTCTTTGTGTTCTGTGCGTTTGCTATGAAAATCAAAAGCACCTTGATAGTCTTCAATATTTCCCCTCCGTGTATGTGTAACAATTTCTTGCAAACAAACGCACACAAACACATTTATTGAAAGCTAAATATTGATCTGTCTAGCAGCCACTTATGTATCGATATACCTCAAAATTGTTAACTGAAGTATACTTACATAAGTATGTACATAAGTATGTATGTTTATCGGCTACACCATATATCTTTTGTTCAACTTAAAAACTCTTTGAGCTTCCCCATGAACAATAGTGTAAAGCAAATGCCACACAGGTCAATACCCGGTTGGACATTTCTTTCAGACATCTTGCAAGACAGATGCACGACAATGTTAAGTGGCTTTAATATATGTGTTTGTGTGCGTTTGTTTACAAAAAATACGTACACATATATATAGGGGATATATTGAAGAATATCAAAATGCTTTTGATTTTCAGAACAAACGCACACAAGCACATATATTGAATCTAAAATATTGACCCGTGTGGCATTCGCTTTAAAGCGTCGATGACCTGTTGGTGACAGCTCAAACAGGTCAGTGAGGACATTTTCGAACAAATGGCCGCTAAGTTCATACATGACAACAAGAGCGACACTGTCACCCATCTTCTCATTAATGACCATGTAAATGACAACATCCTCAGAAATGTCCCCATTACATTTTTTCGTTTGTTTCTCTTTTACGCGTGTTCTACAATAACAATTTGAGGAATTTGCCGCTCAGAGAGTATTTAATACAATTAGTTTTAGTAGACATTGTAACACAACTTCGCGGTTGGCCAACTCGTCTTAGAGGACATTATCATCAACGACTACTTAAGGAAATTTCGGCATTTGTCATGTACGATATTTGTCGATTAGAGTTTCAACGTTCAATTTAAAATTTTGTATAATTTCGTTACAAAAAAAACTACTCTTCGTGTACCAGCAAATGAACTTCTTGTGGACATTGTCGCTCAGTCTATCACCAGTTTGAATAATTTTGATACATTCCTGCTTGCTAGAATTGAGCGAAATTGAGCTGATGAAAAGTTCCGTTACAATGTCTATTAATACTTCTCGTATTAAATAGTCTCTGAGTGTCAAATTCCTCAAATTGTTATTGTACAACACATGTATAAAAGAAACAAACGAAAAAATGTAATGGGAACATATCTGAGGATGTTGTCATTTACATGGTCATTAATGAAAAGACGGGTGACAGTGTCGCTCTTGTTGTCATGTATGAACTCAGCGGCCATTTCTTCGAGAATGTCCTCACTGATCTGTTTGAGCTGTAACCCACAGGTCATCGACGCTTTAATATTGTCATGTATCCGACTTGCAAGATGTTTGAAAGACATGGCCAACCGGGTTCTCATCAGCTTAATTTCGCTCCATTTTAGCAAGCAGGAATGTATGAAAATGATTCAAACGAGTTGTCCAACCGGGTATTCAGCTTCAGTATATGTGGTTCTGTGCGTTTGTTTACAAAAAATATGAACACATATACGAAGGGGAAATACTGAAGAATATCAAAATGCTTTTGATTTTCATAACAAACGCACACAAGCACATATATATATTGAAGCTAAACTATTGATTCGTCTAGCACCCGCATAACGGCCTTTATACTACATATATATGTGTGAATGTATGTACATCCATTTTAAATTTAAACTTGCAACGTGTTTTACAAACACGAAAACACAACAATATCGAATATCTATTAGTATATTCATTTTCAAGCATATGTAATTTATAAAACGTACAACACCTAAAGTAAAAAAATAAATAAATAAATGTCAAATAAAATAATACATTTTCTAAACTGCCACCAGAACGGAAACATTTTAGAATACAACCAAAGTACGCGCACTTTCTCAAGTAAATACCCTGCAGACAAATTAACTGGTATGTAGTTGGAACTATACTAGTTGCTTTTTGCTTCAGACTAGTCGCCTATCTATCCTTTTTTCATATATCGAACTATCGATTTTAACATTAGGTTGTCATAGGAGACCATCTAGTTCATATGTGTACAATTATATCCCAGTTGGAATCCTAGTTATTGTAAACTAGTGCGCTTACTAGTTTTTTATTAAAAGTTTTGTAACTCTTAAAAAAACTTTGGCTCAACCTGGGTACGAACACATATTCCTCATACTTTACGGTAAGTACTCTACCCACTGAGCTACATTCTATTAATTTTTTTAATAGCTAAAAGTATGTTTTATATAAAATTGTATACCTGAAAATGTTGTCCCTTTTTGTGTAGTATCGTTACTAGTCTCGATACAACTAGTAATATAATTGTTCTTTTTTGACCAGGAACGTTACTAGTCTTTTTATAAATAGTAATATGACTGTCGTTTTTTAACTAGTATCATTACAGCTAGTAATATGACTGTCCCAAAGCGTTACTAGTTGTAACTTTAGCTGCTGGGTACACAGCCATACACATACATACAAAAGACCTATGAACCCAAAACATGAAAAGAAATATATATTCACCAGGTATGATAAATGCAATACAATTGTACTTTTTTCAGTACAATCATTGAAAAAGTACTACAGTACTACAATAAGATATTTAGTACAATTTTGTGTCACAGTCGTTGGTTTAGATATCGGTACTTCATCTAAAATTTTTTCATTGAAAGATCAGGTTTGATGCCATATTGGCGAATGTGGAATATATATTTTATAGCAGAATGTAATGAAAATAAAGAAGAAAGCTCACCTTTACGCGAAAATAGGATAGGACTAATTTCATGGCCAATCGGCCATACCGTTACAAAGTTGAAAAAATACGAAGTATTTCTAAGAACCAGCGAAATAATAAATTTTAAGCCACCTTAAACTGTTTTTTTAATATATCCAAAACTTGGTATGTATATAAATTTATATACATATTTATATACTGATAATAGTTTTTGGACCAATATAATAACTTTTGATTCGACAAAGAGTTTGCTATCTTTCTTGCTTCTTCATATAATGGCAGGACGACCTAGTAATTTTTGTATAAAAATTTACGTATTTTTGGCATTCTGATAACAGAATAAATAAGCATTTTAGTACAATTATGGGAAAAAAGGTTTTTACTAAATAAAGTACAATTTTAAAATATCACTTATCATGCCTGATATTCGCTATAAAAAGAGAAAGAAGAAAAGAATATGAAATTATATATTGCAAATGTTGTAAGTAAAAGGTTATCCGCAGAAAAACAGAAATATGTATGCATGAAAATAAGGTCAAGTTCCTATCCAAAAATTTCGGCCGTAAAAAGTACTGAGATCAAAATATGGACGAAGCTCCTGATAGGTGCAATACCATCTCATTTCTAGGAAACCTACTAGCCTAGCAATATTTTTTTATCTTCCTAATATTGGGAAGAATTATGAAGAAAATGTTGGCAAGCTAGCAGGTTTCCTAGAAATGAGATGGTACCGCAAATATCAAGAGCTTGGTCCTCATTTTGGTCTCAGTATGTACATACTTTTTACGGCCGAAAATTTTGGATAGGAACTTGACATTATTTTCACATGTATACTTTTGTGCGGATCCACTTCTGTTTTCTAACTTCTTATTTGGTTCAATACCTATCACTATAATTTCCCATAATTTCCTAATTGTCCATTAAAGTGCACCTTTTATGCGGCACGACTTCCCACCTTCCTCCGCGATCAACCTATTATTTGGCACAACGTATTTTTTTACTAAGAAGAACATATCCAGAAGGATTTCCAACCAAAATTCTTAAAAAATTGGAGCCATATATATGCATATATAAGGTGAACCCTAGTGTCCCTAAATAAAAAGCTATCGTTTTTAGATTTTGCTGATTACTTACTCATCAATACCTAATTGTATACCACATTTAAGCACTCTAGCTATAGTGGAAGGGTTCATACAAATGAGGGGCACCTTAGTCCACTCTACATGAAAGATTCCCGTTGTCTGATTTTTATTATTATCTCAACAAGACCTTCCTCTGTACCCAATTTCAGCTCTCTAGCTATAGTGGAAGTACAAAAAGGGGCACCCATCTATTTTCAGAAAGACTAGTACAGCGTCAGCCATATACTGAGCATTCTAACATCGATTTGAACCTCAGTATCCCAAAATTTGAGATTTTCATACTAGAATTTCAAAATGCTGTACCTTAAGCTCATTTTAGGAATTTTCTTGTTATGGATTTTGATTTTGAGAAAATACGGCGCCATTGCCTGTGGAACTTCACATACACATGCATACATAATTTTTGCTGGAAAATTGGCTTTATAAGCCTTTGGTAATTAATTTTTTCCTTTCGACGAAATCTTCTGTTTTTACCAAATTTTTTTTCGTTTTATCAATTTTTCCCACTTTGTGAATTTGCTTTATTTTTGTTTTACCATTTTCCTGCGTTTCACCAATTTAGAAACACAAATAGTAAGAGATTAACGTTTCCGGATCGTTTTGATTTTTTAATATTTTACACGTATCATATTAGGTGTAAGAAAATTGAAATCAAAACAAAATAAAAGTGTATCGATCGATATCAATGATCGCTAAAAGTTGACATTTAAAACTCTTGATCAATACAATTCGAAAGAAAATTATTATTGCTACGTTGCAGAGGCCATCAAATTGGAACTACTGGACGGATTTGAAAAAATTATTCAGAATTTGGAAGGCTATTTGTTCTCTAATTGAACATTGGCAATGAAAAAAAATATGTTGGAAAGCCAATCCTTTAGAATATGCCCTTAAAAAGTCCCACAAGTCGTAAGTGTATAAAAATTTCACAAAAATTCGTTGGAATAGAAGTAGTAAATACCACCTTGTTCAGGCAAAGTACTTACTGTATGCCAAACCCCACAGTGTTCCCTTTATATTTGCAAAAAAATTTCCTACCCGAATGTGGCTCTCCTAGAAAAAATTAAAAAAGTGTTGCCACTTTCCACTTTTATGTTTTAATATGATCAGAATAGATTAGCTTTAAAAAACGACGCTCCGTATACATCCTTATATGGGCATTTCCACAGGAAAGTCCACTTTCTATCCAGTGTAAATATCCATATATGAAATTTTCGCGAAACACCGAAGAAAAATTGCAATAATATAAATTATGACGTTTAAAACTTACTTCTTGATACAACAGCAACTTAATTGAAAAAATTTAATGAACACCCTAATCAAATTTTTTTTCTTCCAGTTTTATAGCTCGTAAGCCATTTATTATGTATGCCAAAATCAAGCACATAACTAACTTTTTTTGCGAGATATAACACTTGTCTTTCTAGATTGCTCATTCGACACACTGTGCGTTTCAGTATTTTTGCAAGCTTAGACCCTTTAAACCATTTTACCGAGTCGCTCGTATTAGCGATTTTTTTGTTTTGGCCTTACTGGTTCTGTTTTGTTTTGTTTTCATTTTTTGCTGTGCTGTCCGCCCATCCATCTGTCTGTCTCTTCGGCTTCTATCTCGAGAACTGTTGTAAGGCCAGAGAAAGCCAAAAAGTAACTTTTTTATTACTCGTAACTTATCCATGCACATCCATGCACAGTATGAGTATCAAAGCATAAGTATGCGCACCAAGAAGCATGATTATCTACAGGCATGCATTCCTATCAGTATCGACACAAATAAGTGCGCATGTCGATAGGTGCTAGTTCGATCAAAAAAATATTTGCGGGAGGAGTTGGAATAAAGAACCATGTGCATGAGCATGAATCGACGAGTATGAGTATAAGAACAATGTTACCAGATATATGTTTTTTTTTTGTTGGACCAGCACTCAGGAAAATTAGTTATTGTATTTATATAAAAAATTCATTGTATATAAATTAAGCAAAGTCCACATCAGAGAAAGACAATGAATACAAATAATATTTTCATACTCTAGCACATGTTGAAAGCTTCTGACCAAATTTCATCAATATCTTTAGGGAGCGGGTCAGATTTTAGGTCGACTTCACATATTTTTACCCATATAAAAATAAATAAATAAATAAATTAATATATATATATATATATATATATATATATATATATATATATATATATATATATATATATATATATATATATATATATATATATATATATATATATATATATATATATATATATATATATATATATATATATATATATATATATATATATATATATATATATATATATATATATATATATATATATATATATATATATATATATATATATATATATATATATATATATATATATATATATATATATATATATATATATATATATATATATATATATATATACAGTCGAAACTCTCTATAACGAATTCCAAGGGACTGGATATTTACTTCGCTATCGTAGATAAGCTACTGGAAGGAATTCCAAATTGCTTAGCAATGTCTTTTTTTGAAGCTTTTTCCCTTTTCAACTTCTTTTATGATCAATAGCTTTTTTTCCACAGTAATACTTAGGCGCGGAGTCATTTTATAACTTATTATCACGATATACAAAGGCAAACTGATAGCGACTGCAAGAAATGTGAGAGATAGTAATGATTCCAGTTGTCACTTGCATAGTTCGGTGGTTCCCCAAAATACGCTTTAAATTTTATGGTAAATAAACGATTCAAAGCATCAGACTCTGCTTCTGAGTTGTGAAAGCAACAAAGTACATACAGAGCAACAATAACAACACCAATAACACACAACAAAGCGACGTCGATTTCTTTTTTGTGTGCGTGCGTTCGGTTTTACCTACCACTGATATAAATAATAATGAAAAATTATTTGAATAAATTCGTTATATGGAGATTGAAAACGCTTCAATCTTGAAGTTACGGTCGCAAAAATGTTTCGTTATAAGGAAATATTCGCTATAGGGAAATTCGTTATATGGAGATTATAATACACTCAAAGTAGACCCAAAATACAGTGTTCTTATAATTGCTTCGCAATAAAGAAAACTTCGTTATATAGGAGTTCGTTATAGAGAGTTTCGACTGTATATATATATGCACATTAGGGTGTCCGTTATTTCCCAAGTTGGTTTTTTTCTTTCGTGCCGCACCCAAAATGTTAAGTTTGTACTCTAAAAATAAATATCCAACTTAAAAAATTTTAAGATCAAACCGTGCCGTAATCATGTAACGTTTCCCATATAAAAATACATGGGAATTGTCGACTTTTTGCATTTAATTGTTTTTCTCTGAGAGGAAATAGCAATACCGCAGTGGCCGATACATATTTTATAAAAAATTTAACGCTCTACAAAAAATATTTTAATGATTTTTTCATAATGTCACTCCTTCGAAAGTTATTTAGGATTAAAGTTTTGACCATAGTAGATATAATGTTTAGTTTATAAAAATTTTTGTTTTTCAAAAATAAACATAGTTAGATATATTCCAAAACAAGCCCTATTTAATTAAAATAAGACTTATTTGATTGAAATCGATCCATAACTTTTAATTATATTGGTAATTAAGTTAGAGACCTCAATCAGTAAAAACTGTGATTTCCATACAATACAAATACACAAATTAATCACCCCTATCGTGAATACTTTTTCCCTCGAAATGTTTTCCCTTTCCCTTGTTTTGCGATCGACAATAAAAATTCGAAAAGTTTCCCTTATCATAAATGATTTTTTCACGGGAATTTTTGCCCTTTTCCCCTGCTTTTGTTCGCTTTATTTTAGCAGGCGAACTGGATAAATACTTCATGTAATTGTTATTTTTTGTTCCAACTTTTTATTAAAGCTTATAAAAGTTTATAAATGTTTATTTTTAGAACAATATCAGTAAATAATGATCATTTATCTTACGTCTTATTTGGAACACCTTTTTGGCACAAATGAACCAAGTTTTTCGATAATAGAATAGCAAATAATTTTTCCGCGTCTGTAGAGAAAATTTAATTTAACACCAAAGCCTATTTGATTGAAATCTGCTGCTGGCAATGGCTAGGGTACTCCAAGGGATTGAATGCATCTAGCAAACCTGAACGAACAATTCGATGTTGTTAAATTAATAACGCTTCGTACACATTGGTCATTTCTTTTGTTGTCATTTCGCGGCGTTATATTTCAAATTAACAACTCAATGTGACAAAACGAAAACATGCTGTCATTTTGTTTTTGTGACTGCAAAATTGTCGCATTATTGCGACAACCGTACACATTAGACGTGCAAACAGTTTGCAAAAAACACCGAAAAACATCGGAACTGGCAAACGTTGCCGCTAGTACACACTCTCATGTTTGCTTGCGATGTCATAAAATGGCGATGTATGTTTTTATTTTTAAACAAAAATTTCTTTAATTTTTAATTTTTTCTATTAAGCTTCTTTCCTTTTTACAATGCTTTCTGATGTTTCTGCAGAAAATTTTTTTTAGCTCAATTTCCATACTCCTTTTGCACATTACGCATTAAAAATGCACTTAAGGACTGGTATATCGATAGGTATTTGTAGGTATGCCAGGATATAATCTAGATGTGTATAGATCAGGAACCGGCAAAACATATCACATGGGGCTTTTTACTCTTTTACCCTTACACGTATGTACTCAGACGTATTAACTAAAAGTAAATAAAATCAATCATTGTGGCATTCAAACAAGCAGGTTGAGTTGTCGCTTGTTTCTTGCTATTGCTTGATATACGCTAACAAAAACTTTGTAAGAGCGAGAGTTACAAAATAAAAGCCATACAATATAGGGTACATAGAGGCCAAACAGAAACTTCAAAAACCTAAGTGTGCTGTCAAAAAACTAAGTCTAAGGATGTATTAGTAGAACATTTTGTATTAGTATTGGTTTAAAATAAAAATTTCCCCACAGCACTAAAACCGCACTTGGTTGTAACAAAAAGTATTCTAAACTATTTATATTTTTTATACATGAATTTTTAGAAGTTTATGCAATTATTGTTGTATTAATTAATGAAAATATGAATTTAGAATGTTTTTTAATACATTCGAGCTCAAACTATATTGATTTGCTAAAAATTTTTTTGCAATTTTTTATTTGGTACCAAAAATTTTTATCCCAAATAGGAACAAAAATACAATACTGTTCAATGAAAAATAGGGTTGAAAACTTTGTTAAATTTCAACACACAAATGTCAACAAAATTAAAAAAATATTTTAAAATTACAGCAAGAAGAAATATAAAATTTATATTAAAACAAATAAAAAAATTAAATAAAACTAAAAACTGTTTGTGCGTGGAAAAAAAGTTACGATTTAGTGCATTTTCAAGTGGAAAAATGAGTCTCTCAAGTGTGTTGAAATGCAAAAATGGTGTCCTCTCATTTTTGTTGAATTCACAATATCTATATGTGTAAAGAGAGTTGTCATTATATTATTGACAGTGCGAGAGCTTGCTATCTATGTTTATCAATGCATACAATACAAGCAAAATTTATTAGTATGTGTTTGCCGTTTCCTGGTATAGATACATACAAATAAAAAGCGCAGGGGTATGCAAGTATGAGAATGAATGCGTATAAATATGCACAAGCATAACAAATGCTCGATATGTATGTGCTAGAGCACTCACAAATTTTGTTTGTATTGATTGGCTTTCTCTGGTACCGACCTGAAATTTTCACAGAATATGTGTCACTTTGGCCGCTACAACAGCAAATACTAACGTTCACGAAAGCTAAAAATTAAAGGGTGTTCTTAGGCGAGCAACGGAACATCTTGAAATACTAATACAAATACCGAATTCCGGGATTCTTCTAAAAAAATTTTAAGTAAAGTTCTTATTAGGATATTCATTTAAACGGGTTTTTACTTTAATCGGCTAATCGATCTTTTAATTAATCGATGTTTTGGCTTAATCCGTTAATTTCGGTATTAATCGGTTAAACGATTAATAAAGTTTTTTCATAAACCAAGTAATTTAAACAAACAGAAATGCATAAATTATTTACTATTTTAAGCTTATTAGTAAAAAACAAGAACATAACAAACGTAACAATTCTTGAACTCAATCAAGCAAAAAAAATCATAAATATGTATTAATTAAAATATTAACAAGCTTGTGAGATCATTTTATTAGTTAAAAAAGAATCTTTCAGAAAAATAATTTGTTTTAAATGTTTTTTCTTTAGATTCTTTTCTTTAGTTGTGATAAAACTTGACTTAAAAAAATTCTTTCACTTATCGTAGATGTTGAAGAAATTAAAACAGTCCATTATACAGAGTCCTCTCCTCAGTCCTTTTCCTGGATTTCTGCAAACATATAAAATCTTCCATTATGTCCTGATTTAATATTTTCAATTTCTTAACACTTCTAATTATTTCGGTTAGTTTTGTTAAAAGATTTCTTGTATTACTACCAATAGTTTCTTCGGTTGTCAGGTGATCATCTGACTTTTACTGACAGAGTTCAGCACCGAATATTCTGCAAAAAAGTTTATTTCCGAATTCCTTAGTTTCCGTTTTTGTATTGTATTTTAAAGCACGGTTGCTAGAAGGAAATATGACTGAGTAGATGTATAATCGAATTGAATTCGTCTCTCATTAAATATAATCCATAGATTTTTTAATTAAATCGTTGGCATTAGTATTATTGTCTTCCACTAAACTATTAAACAAAAACTTAGTACTTCCCTCAAGTTCAATTAGAGTAGAGTAGCATAGTCTTTATCACGTTCAAATTTTTTTAAAGTTTTACTTATGTTAAGATCACTGAACACACTTCTTTGTTTGTATGAAAAATAATTTCTAAATACAGGGTGTTTTTTTTAGAGGTGTAGAACTTCGAATTGAAATAAAACACAAGAAAATCGTTTTAATGTCCATCAATTTGGCTTTATTGGAAGGATAATTTTATGCCATTAATGTTTAAATATGATTTCGGGCATGTGGCCGCCGCGGCTGGCTCGAATAAAGCCAATTCTACAGGTCCAATTTTCAATTTGATGGACAAAGATTCAATTGCTGTGTACGGTGGCGAATCGATTCATTCGGGTCCTCTTCAACACTTTGCTCTACAGCGGCAATTGTTTCTTCGGTGCGCACTGTTCGACGTCTCTGCGGATGCGTATTATCACATAGAGTAAACGTAGTGCGAAAACGATCCATGGTTAAGCGAATTAATTGCTCTGATGGACGATTATGTCGACCATATGGACGGAGCTTGCGGTAAACTTCGCGAACTGAACCATTATTTTCGAAATAAATTTGCACGATTTGCAAGCGTTGTTCTTTTGTCAACCTGTTCATGATGAAATGGCAAACCAAACTAAATATTAATCACTTGACAGCTGACAAAATGGCCGCCAGTTAAAAAAGTGATGCCAACTTAAAGTTCTATACCTCAATAAAAAACACCCATTACATACCTTTCGTATATGAGACGAAACAAATCATTAAACACAAAAAAATTAAACATTTTGCTACGTTGGTTAATCAATTAATCAAGTGAAATTAACCGGTTTAACCGTTAATCGAAAATAGCCAATTTTAAACTGAGTTTAAAATTGGCTATTTTCAGTTAATCGGGTAGTAATTAACTGGTTAACAGATTAACGGTTAACCGAATGAATACCCTAGTTCTTGTACAAAATACTCGTAATGAAAATAAACAATTGTAACACTAATTTATTTTCATTCTCCTGGTCGGTTGTGATAGATGCACTTCTCCACATTCTTAGTGAAAGTGTGATGAACTGACTCCATATGCCGACGACTCAGTAGTTATGGTAACTGAAAAATTCGGCTGTGTTCTCTCAGGAGAATACTTTATTTTGTATAGTATCCCTTATTCTGTGGATATCAAGTATTTCTGAGATTTTCTTAGCAGAAGGCTGACTTGGAATCCCTATGAAGACTCTTTTATACAGTAAGACTCTAGACTTGTCACTTATAGATAGAGCCAAACTGATGACGGGCTTGCTGCTGTAGTTTTTGGACCCAATGTTAAAATATCTGTTTCCATGGGCAAATGACCTATTGTATTTCAAGCGGCAATTGAGACAATTGCAAAAAAATTGCCAAATCGAAAAAACGTCAATATAAAAAAACCGCTAAAACGAAAAAAGCACCAAAATCGTAAAAACAAATAAAAAACGCTAAAACTAAAAGAAAACAAAACTAAAGAAATAGCCAAAACAAAAGAAATCGCTAAACTGAAAAAAAACGCTGGAAGGAAAAAACTAAAAAAAGCCAAATTAGAAAAAAACCGCAAAAACGCAAACAATCCTTAAAACAAAAAAAAAATCCAAAACTAAAAAAACCGAAAATTTAAAAAATAGCCAAAAAGAGAAAAAAAAATCTGAAAAATAAAAACGCTTGAACGGAAAAAAGTGTCAAAACAAAAAAAAATTGCAAAAATTAAAAAAAATTGCTAAAAAACGAAAAAATTCGTCAAAACAAAAACCCCTTAAACGAAATAATACACTAACATTCTCAACAAAAAAAAAAATCGCCAAACGACCACAGAGGAAAAAACGCCAATCTAGCGGCGGAAAAATAAAAAAATTATAGAATAATTATCTTATGAGTTAGTCGAACTATATGGGTTTATATCCAAAGAAATTTTAATTATTTTGGCTTGAGTTCGGTTTTAATTTAATTTTTCAATTAAATTATATTTTTATTTTGAGATAAATGTGAAGCATGTAGACAAAGAAAATTTTTGACTGCGCGGAGGGTTGAATTGACGTTTCGATAGCTCCCGCTAATCTCATCAGAGTTCTTTACCGCTTAGACCACTCGACCAAAGTCGGGTGTTTGCAGTCAAGAGCTGAATATCATCTACTTTTAATCAATTCATACTGTCACTCTTAGAGCTGTATTTCATTTGATAGTTATTGATATTCAGTTTTTTCTTTGTCTTGTGTTAAGCTTCTTTTTTCTTTTCTTTGTCTACATGCTTCACATTTAATTTTTTACACACATTTAATTAAATTAAAACCGAACTAAAGCCAAAATAATTAAAATTTCTATGGATATGAACCCATATAGTTCGACTAAACTCATAACTTAATTGCTAAACTCCAAAGGCACCAAGCAAAATGATGTACATGTTCAAATAAAACTGAACAAACAAACATTCACACACACTAGTCGATGATAATTCACACTATCGATGATAATTCACACTAGAATAGAGAAATAATAAAAAGAAGCTTAACACAAGACAAAGAAAAAAGTGAATATCAATAACTATCAAATGAAATACAGCTCTAAGAGTGATAGTATGAATTGACTAAAAAAGATGATATTCAGCTCTTGACTGCAAACACCCGGCTTTGGTCGAGTGGTCTAAGCGGTAAAGAACTCTGATGAGATTAGCGGGAGCTATCGAAACGTCAGTTCAACCCTCCGCGCAGTCAAAAATTTTCTTTGTCTACATGCTTCACATTTATCTCTAATAAAAATATAATTTCATTGAAAAATTATATTAAAACCGAACTCAAGCCAAAAAAATTAAAATTTCTTTGGATATAATATAAATTATTTTAATCGAATCAGCCTTTGACTCGGAATTGGCGCTTTACAGAGAAGTATATATCGAAAAACACAAATCTACCGTTATCTGAACAATACCCGATATAGAAAAATTTACCTTTTTCGCATTTGGAACATCTTAATTACCCTAAAAATGCCTTACAAAATTTTAACTTTTCAAAAATAAACATTTGGAAAGCAGTTTAATATTTTTTTTTTTCTTTTTAACTGCCTTTTTCATAATATACTATTAAAAGTAAGCGTACACTTTAATGGCAAGTTTTATATGTCGAACTAGCCGTTAAAGTCTGGGTTAACTTTTAATTATACATTGTGAAAAGGGACGTAATACTAACAAATTTTGATGTGCAAAAAAATTTAAAAAATTTTTATTTTCCGGCAGAAAACCTTAATATTTTTGCTAATCGCTAGAAATCTTAATGAAGTATCTAATACAAGTATAAAAATACTCACTTTTTTATTTTTATATATTTTTAATTTCGTAAAATTTTGCGAAATTTTAGGGTGTTCGCAAAAAAACATTGTTATTACTTCCAATTTTGATTTTAATTTTTTATGCTATTTAAAAATAGTTGCACACTACATAAAAATTGAGTTAACTTTTTTTACTAACAAAGAAAAAATAAGTTTGAAAACTTAATTTTTACCAGTTTTGGCAGTACCATAAACTTACCTCTTTGTAACTTTTCCGGTGGCTCCAGAAATGCATATAATTTTTATATTTCCGGCAGAAAAATCTATAACTACTTCGCAGATTCTATTAAAGCACTCCAAAATGCAATAAAATTGCGAACAAAAACTAGAACTTAAAACAAATTTTTTGCACGCCTCATAAGCGAAACTACTGATTTTTCAAACTTAAAATGGCTCTATTATTATCATATATTGCACTTGTAAAAAATATATACACACACGTATTAAGAAAAAATACTCTTTTTAACACTCATGACATTTTTAATGTCATTTTTATTACTTAAACTAATTAAAAAACTGTCTAAAAAAGTTCTGCCTTGGACGTCCGTTTGTCTGTATGTACGGATCCTGTATGTGGTCACGATAACGACCGAAAGACTTCACTAATCGAGTCCTTTTTTTACGCTTCAGTATAATTAGGAATAGAAGCCTATTTGATTTCACGGTCTAAATGAGATTATGCACTTTTGGATTTTTCCAAACTATTGTTTCACTCTTCCAAACTTAAGCAATTTTGGGAATTCCGCTTTATTATGCAAAAAAAAATAACTGTCAGGTCCACTATGTCGACATGTTCTTTCTTTCGCCACAATTACATTTAAAACAAAAACAAATTCTAAAATTTTGTTTTTGTTTTATATGTTATTATAAGACAGAAAGAATCGCGTCGACATAGTGGGCCTGGCAGTTAATAAATCATTAAAGGGTAAATGAAATTTTCTGTGTATCAGTGCGTGTGCATCTGTTTGTTTGTTCGGTAGCAAAACTGGTTGAAAATTGCAGAATCAAGGTGCAAAATTTGTAAAAACTTTAAATACTATGTATTAAATGTGGAATTGTAATTTTTCGTGTATAAAATAATAAATTTATCCATTATTTTTTATGAAATAAACATTTTGTTTTAATTGCGGAAGAAAATACATGTTAAAGCAAACAATTAAAATTTTTATTCCGTTTTGCACTCGGCTTTCGTTTAAGTAGGATAACATGGGTATGCAATATCTTCCGTCTCTTTTGTCACGTCTGTTTAGCCTATGCTGTTAAGTTTCAAAAGAATACATTAAAAAATGAATTTTTGCCAATTTTTTTTAGTCAAACAGGTAAAAGTCGATTTTCAGTAAACAGATTTAGCTCAAAAATGTTTTGATTCTAGTTCCATCTATTGTCAACCTAAAGTGGAGATGATAAATTCTACTTACATTCATATATATTTAAGATAATAGTCAGCTTTCAAAAATATATATTACATATATATTCTAAGAACTTTATTTATTGCAAGTTCTGCCTATAGGAAAAAAACACTGTGGGGCATGCCAAGTTAAGTCAAGAAAGGTCTAGCTACACCAATGACCAAATGTATCTGAAAGCAGTTCAAATTGATTGGCTTGTAGCGATAAATTCTACACTAGCTCTAGCTAGTAAACTCCTACCAAGAAATTAGATTTTAAGACCAATATGATACTGTGACCATTCTACTACAGCAGCCCCCTGGTGTATCAGGTCAAAAATAATGCTAAAAAATTCAAAAAATAATTAAAATGCTAAAAAATAGTGCTAAAATTTTAAATAGTTCTTCTTTAACTAGCATTTCTTCATAGCCTGTTTATTTTTCATAATTCGCCCCTATTTTCTGGTAAATATTTGATTTTATTCGAGTAAAACAAGAATAATTCGAAATCAATAAACAGAAAAATTTTCGGAGTTATCAAAGCATTGTTGTTATTTTATATTTACAACAACGATGGTATGACGATTCTGAACATTTTCATTACGCGTGCAATACAGAACAGGCCTGCATATAATATAATGCTATTGGTTAATTTTCAACACAAAAATTGAAGTTGAAATTTTTTACATTTTTGACTTTAGCGAAATTCGGAGTATATAATCTATTCTTAAGAGCACGAATATTTTTAATTTGTAACCGTCTAAATTTCTGTATCTCGACCATTTTTCCTCTTCGCAAATATTATGTTTCCTCTTCGCAAATATATATCTAATAAAAAATGTATTTTTCTGTTGCAATGAATAAAAAATGTCTTTTATTCTTAAGTGCCCTAAAAATGTTATTTTAGTTTTTCTTATTTTTTCACAGCAAAGAGTTCAAAATGATATTTGAATATATGTAAAAGTTATAGACGTTTTGTATTGATAACTAACGAATTATTTGATATGAAAAACTTATAAACCACAACAAAACAGCCATAACTATAGAGCCTTTTAAAATACCAATTTTCAATATTTAAACAACAAGACTAACAAAATTTATACATTGAAATTTTGAATGATTTTTTTCAATTCTCTTTCAAAGTTGCAATTCAATGCGACAGTTATGCAATACAAAAATGACAATGTACAAAAATTAGATGAAATTGAAGTAATGGTATTTTCCTACCACGCTTGGCCCACTACAGAATCTGCAAGTGTACCTGTTCATATGAAATAAAATTTTTCCACATCGATCTATAGATGGAGCATTTATAAGTGAACAAAAGTATAAAAATAACCTCCTCCGTTTTTAAAGTAAAATACAGGCAAAAAAACAAAAAAAAAATTTGTAAAAGTGTTGTTTCGTTGGTATTTTACTTGCAGGTTTGTAACTTGTATTTTCGAGAAATAGGTAGCAGGGACTCGTTTCTCATAGCTACAGGTTACAAATCTAAAAGTAAAATACCTATAAAACATCAACAGTTATACAAAGTTTATTGTTGTTTTGTGGATATTTTACTTGCAGATTTGTAACTTGTAGTTTTGAGAAATGGACCCTGGGCCACGTTTCTCAAAAACTACAAGTTACATATCTACAAGTAAAACACACACAAAACAACAATAAAATTTGTAAAAGTATTGTTCTTTTGTGTGTATTTTAATTGTAGATTTGTAACTTGTAGTTTTGAGAAATGGACCCCAGGACTCAATAGTTGAGTTCTGAGGCCTGTTTCACTAAACTACAATTCTACAATATAATTGTATTTTTATGAAACACAATTATTCACAAGTTCACAATTGTGAACTTGCAGTTTAGCGAAATAGGCTCCTGGCTTATACAATCATATAAACTTTGTTTATGACATATAAATTGATTATTTTTTCTATGAGATTTTCATATAATTTGATATTTATTGTGAAAAAATGCTAGAAAATGCCAAATAAACAATTAAAAAATGCTTAAAATAATGCTAACTGCTAAATGGAAAATTTTCAGCTAAATTAAAATAAAAATGCTAAATCTAGCTGCAAAAATGCTAAAATGGCCACACTGGACAACATACATAATATGGAGATGTTATTTGCAAATGGAACAATTTCTCTTTGCAGACCATTTGAATATTTGAAATAAAGTCAATTACATAGTTATTAAACAAAATACAATTTTTTTATCAATTACGACCCCTAAAATATACCCGATACAATCTTAAATAAACTAGCTTAATTTAATTTTCATATTCTTATTTTTTCCCCTTTTCTTTATTTATGTTCGCCTTTTATTATAGTCTGTTTGGCGACAAGCAAACTATTTTAAAAGCGAATGTCTATTTAATGACTGCTCTGCACTTAACTTTTTCACCTGAAGCAAAACTAAAACAGTTGTTCCTTTTTGAATTCTTGGTATCGTAATTTGAATGCACCTGGCAAAATCTTTTCAGTACACTAAAGGGTGTTATTCACAATTTTAAGTGTTGTGTTTACTACATACACACAATGTGTAGAATGTGAAGCGCAAGAGCTACTAGATGCAGAAATCATTGCAAACGTAAGTATAGAGAACGAAAGATCTTGGACCAGATCAATGCGTTGAGCTATAGCTTGCTGAAACTAGTATTGAACTTAAACGCGTTAACCATTCAGCCAACAGCACCATGCGGAAAACAAGCGGTCCAAAATATCTTCAAAAGAAGTTCTCTCTACTGTATTCAGGTTCACTGATATATTTTACATATATGAATATGACATCCCAAGTGCATAGACTGCCAGCTCTGCGAGTATTAGGCACATTCCAAACTATGTTGGACAAGTCCGCTCTTGTCAATGCCGGTATGATTACGTATCGGACAATACGAATGGTGTAATAGATTTGTGCTTACTCAAGCGGCAAGCACGATCGACAGCGACTGGTAAGGAAGATGCACGTACGCACAATTTGAATTGAATTTATATATTACGCAGTTTTTGACTGGACATGGTTTTTTTAGATCGTACTTGTACCGTTTCGGAAATGACAGTGTTCCGTTTTTTCCGAGTTGTAATGGTAATCTCGATAAAGATGCCGAGCATGTTTTCTTCATCTGTCCACTAGGTAGAAGGATCTACTCGTTGAACCTGCTATGGCAAAGCAGAACATCTTAAATAAGCGAAGTAAATTTTCAATATATACAACAGATAAAGCACTTTTTGTTTTTTGGACGTTTATTCTTACACTCATAGAGAAATGTATCATCGCATTGATGACGCCCTATCATCAGAATTTTGAAATCAATGCAATACAATTCCATTGTCATCAATAAAACGAAAACAGACATCAATCTGATGACAAACGTCATCACAGAATTTTGTCATAGTTTAACTGTCATCAATTCTGTCACTTATTATATATTATTAAAGTGTATAATGTGTATAAAATAAATAATTAAACAATAATCTCTGTAATTTGTATTTTAATACAAATGTTTTGTTTTGTTTTTCATTTTTGTGTTTGAACGCATTTTTAATAGCTAAAAAACATGGCATTCCATTGATGTACACTTATTATCATTACTATGACAGAGCTAATAACAAAATATGCAAGTCTTTTTAAAAAGTCAGCCATTACAGCATACATGCACAGACAAAATATTGAAGCAGACAATAGTATGACAACTTTTCATTATATTGATGACACTTACTTACTCTTCACATTTTGTGACACTTAGTCATCATATTAGGGCTTAGTCATCATATTGATTACACTTAGTCATCATATTGATGCCAATTATTCATCATATGTATGTCACAACAATAAAGTTTATGTTGACTTTGTGCTGACGATGTTTTGAATGGTGATAATAGTGTGGCAACTTTTCATCATATTGATGACACTTAGTCAGCATATTGATGACACTTACTCATCATATTGATGACACTTAATCATCATATTGATGACACTTAGTCATCATATTGATGACTCTTAGTTGTCAAATTGATGACACTTAGTCATCATTTTGATTACACTTAGTCATTATATCTATAACAATTAGTCATCATATGTATGTCACAACAATAATGTTTATGTTGACTTTGTGCTGCCGATGTTTTGAATGGTGACATTGCTGAATGTAATTCTGTAAAATTTATTATTTTAAAACTTTCTAGGTTAGAAGAGATTCGCAGAAGAATAGGTGTATGCAGCTTACATCGAGTCTACTACCTTTCCCATCGTTTTACGCAAAGCCTTTCAGCAGTTCCACGGGGAAAGTTTGGGTCAGTCGACCGAGATAGTTTAGCGTGTTAAGGTCAATGATTTCACCTCGCAAATAAAAATGTAAATCATAAATAAAAAACATATATACATTCATACATACGAACTTAAAACAAAAAATTATTTACCTTTTTTAAATATTTACCTATGTATAAATTTTACTTGCTAACTTTGTGAATGCGAAAAATCGAAGAATAACCTTTAATAACCTTTTTGAAATTTGTTGGAATAAAAGTATTAGCTGCACTAAATACTCGGATATAGGTATAAAATGCAATTATGTACTAAAAACTAGATTTGTGTTAAGAAGAGTTAAGATTTAAGTACATACGTATGTATATTCTTGCATTAACAAAAACGAAGATTTCACACTTGGCGCTTATGACCATTTAAACTAAGTTAATACCTGGTATTTTTAAGATAATTTAAACATACATACATATGCATACATATTTATACAAAATAAAACGAATTTAACTGGCAAGCAAAGTAAGATACATATGTACATATGTGTTGTCATAATATAACACAAATTATTCATTATCAAGTGGAAGTTGAAAGTAGCTAAGTAAGGAAAATAGTGGTGCACAGTGAAACCTCTCATAACCGGACATTCGCCGCCGCAGTATTTTTGTCCTATTATGGGATATGTCCGCTTATGAGAGAGGTACACATAGTTCATTTTAAATATTTTATTTTCTAATGGTTACATATTGTTAACATAATGGAGAACTAGTCTATTGTAGTTAAAAAATTGCGTTTAGCGAACCAATTAATATATATTTTATCTATTTCAGAGCCACCCGATCTAACAAACATCCTCTTCGAACATAAATGAATGAACATTTATTCCAGTATGTCAATTTGTGGTAACGGCGTAATTGTCAATTCCGTTGGCATTAACAGAAAAAACGATGAACTACTAAAATTTAATGAAATCCTGGTGCATTCCAATGCTTCTGTCCGCTTACGAGAGGTTGGTTGTTTGGTTGTTTACATCTCTCGTGTTTGGCTGAGGGCAAGAGTGTCCCTCCTTCTCAGCCGAGTGTGGCCTCTAAGGTTAATGATGTTTCGGGCTAGGGGATTTTGGTGCAACTCAAGTCTTTTTTTGTAGCTTGTCACGTGTTTAGAAAACACTGTCTTAACCGGCGGCACCTTTAGGTTTTTATGAATTCGCTTGTTTCTGACATACCATGGGGCTGCTGTAATCGTACGGAGTATTTTATTTTGTTGCCTTTGAGTTTTTTCTACATTTGATGCCGAAGCAGTGCCCCATAACTGGATTCCGTAGGACCATATTGGTTTTAGAATGGAGTTGTATAGAAGAAGTTTACAATCTAGACTTAGAGTAGAGTTCCTTCCAACGAGCCAATTCATTTGAGCTGCTTTTAATTTCATTTGGGTCACCTTTGCATTTATGTGTGACTTCCATGTTAGACGACGATCAAGATGAACACCGACATATTTTACTTCAGTGTGTTGAGGTATAGTTTGGTTATTTATTTGTTAGGTGGGCAGGTTTCTTTACACAATGTAAAAGTAATGTGAAGACATTTTTTTCGTTAATTTTTACCTGCCATTGTTTTAGCCATTGTTCCAACTGGGGTATATAATCTTGCAGTTTGCGGGTGGCTTCTTGATGGCTTTTATGTACACTTAGAAAAGCTGTATCATCAGCGAATGTTAATATGTGTATGTTACTGCTTACCGGCAAGTCAGAGGCATATATCAGATATAATACAGGACCGAGGATGCTGCCTTGAGGAACTCCGGCTTCAATGGGTTGCGGAGGGCTTTGAAAATTACCTTCTTTAACAAAAAATTTTCGCTCATTTAAGTAGCTTTCTAAAAGTTTAAGAATGTTTTCGGGTAGGTTTTGCTTTAGTTTATGTATTAAACCTTCGTGCCATACTTTATCAAATGCCTGAGAAACATCGGTGAAGAGCTCAGAACAATATTTCTTTTCTTCGAAGGTTTTTCTAACCACGTTCACGAGTCTATGTGTTTGTTCAATCGTACTATGTTGTCTCCTAAAACCGAATTAGTGGTCTGGAATGCATCCAGTACGATTCAGTATGGGTGTTAGCTTACTCATAAGTAGCTTTTCAAATAGTTTTGACATGTTAGACAACAGTCTTATAGGCCTATAGGACTCCACCTTCGTATGATCTTTGCCTGGTTTAGTTATCATGGTAAAACTTAATGGAAAGCTTAATGTGAATTTTGATAATATAGTTCATTACGTATATGGTTTGAGACGATATGATCATCTCTCTTTGTACGTAAACAAACTTTGTGGTATGTGCTTGATGACTATTTGAAGGTAAGGATTTTAATACTAATGCATAAAATAATATACACGTGTCAACCCGATCATCTTTTTGCGCGATTAAACTTTTCAACTCTTAATATAGGCAAAATATTACTTTGTTTTAAATATAGCAGTTAGATATCTAAATGCCAATTCTTTATTCATGCAATAAGTCCCTGGAACGATATTCGGCACAGCTCTCAAGTCAGTAGTAACGCACATAAATGCAAGAAAAATATTATCTGTCAATTTTCAAGTTAATTTTGCTCAACTAAGAGAATAATTTGTTTTGATATTTATGCTTTTATTATTTTGCTACTTATGTATTGAGCCATTTCAAACTGAATGTTATATTGATCGTTTTGTAGAGTCATGGAAGTTGTCCATTCATTTTAATTTCAAAACTTTATATATATTAAAATGTAGTTTTGTATGTACTTGTGCTGAGTTCCATACTGCAATATGAGATTCAAAGTCTTGTGCATGGGACATCGAAAATATAATAAATTAATTAATTCTCGGTTCTAAAAATTTTTCCGGTTATGGGAGGCGTCCGTTTAAGGGGGCTGTCCATTAGGAGAGGTTTCACTGTATATGGCCTTACCCAGCAGCTAAAGTTACAACTAGTAACGCTTTGGGACAGTCATATTACTAGTTGTAAAGTTAGTAGTCAAAAAACGACAGTCATATTACTAGCTGTAACAAGACTAGTAACGTTACTGGTCAAATAAGAACAATCATATTACTAGTTGTATCGAGACTAGTAACGATACTAGTCAAAAAGCACAATCATATTACTGGTTGTATCGAGACTAGTAACGATACTAGTCAAAAAGGGACAAAATTTGCAGGTATACGATTTTATATAAAACCTATTTTTAGCTATTAAAAAAATAACTAGAATGTGACTCAGTGGGTAGAGTACTTACCTTAAAGAATGAGGAATGTGTGTTCGTACCCCGGTTGAGCCAAAGTTTTTTTAAGAGTTACAAAACTCTTAATAAAAAAACTAGTAAGAGCACTAGTTTACAATAACTGGGATTCCAACTGGTATATAACTGTATACAAATGAACTAGTTGGCCTCCTATGACAACCTAATGTTAAAATCGATAGTTCGATATATGAAAAAAAGATAGATAGGCAACTAGTCTGAAGCGAAAAGCAACTAGTATAGTTCCAGCTACTTTGTCTGCAGGGTATATATAGAAACATACATACTACAACATATCTCTTGTATGGATGGATGTGTGTATGTAGCTGCATACACACATTGGCTTGTTCCTAAATGCTTTATTTGTTCATAGAAATATTTGATATGTATCTAACATACAAATGTTATGTACTTTCATAGAAAATACCATAAACTATTAAACAAATCTCTAACAATGGGAAAGCAGACAGACAACCAGATATACAGTTAAAAACTTTAAATCAATTAATAAATGTATAATTCCCCTTAACTGCTGCTTTAAATTCCTTATCATGATAAAATATTTAGACACCATCAACGACAATCGCACATACATACAAATTTGTGTTCAACACATTTAGTTTTAAATGCTGAAGAAACAAAAAAAATATCTCAAACAGTTTCAAATCTTAAAACTACTGCCTCAACAACCACTTCGACTATGTTTTCATTTCTTTTAGGGCTTTTGTAGATGGTGCACGCAGTGTGACCGTTAAAAATTTTTAAAATATGACACAAATAGAGAATTTTAAGGATAAAAGTGCTAACAAAGAGGGGATTTCTCGAGGAAAAGGTGCAACTCCCTTAAAAACGAAATATATATCCCTGCAAAAATCGCGACTAGTCCATACATGCGTGCAAGGACTACTCCATAATAGACCAGGACTAGTCGCAAACTACCCCAAACGTATGCATTAGACGTGATCCATTTAACATTGCGATGTCCTAGGACTGGACCATGTGGTCCAGCTTTGCATTAGATTGGAATAACCCAAAAACTAGACCAAAAACTCCATGGAGCACCTACAGGGGCTAGTTTTGAAACTACTGTATGTCACTACTCCAGGGTTCACAAACACAAACCTAGTTTTAATTTTCACTTTGTGCCTTACGTAAATGATTTTCCCTCTGCTTTAATAAGTCTCCTTTTATGATGCGAGCTAGACTGCATTTTTGATTTCTTATAAACAAAACTCACTTTTATTTTTTTCGCTTTTACCAAATAAATAAACTTTTAATTACAAACATTCATTATAACCACAAATAAACTTTTGTGCCATCAGGGCTACCATATTGCTGGTAGTTGATGATATTTTATGAAATAACATTCTTGGCAACACTACATTTCGTGCTAAGGCACGAACATTTGTTTGAAAGTGCTCCATAGCTGCATTACATAGGACCATGTTGTAACTAGTCCATATCAGCTAAAATGGACCATGTAGACCATTAATTTTTGCAGGGATGTACTTGAATCAAATTATTGCATTTTTAGTACATATACATATGTATGAATTTCGTCGGCATTAAATATTTTTGGAATTTTATTCCTTTCTAATAATATAAGCAAATAACAAATAAATTTTAAAAAATCGAAAAACCCGAAAAGAAAAAAAATAACTACAGTGTACGGAACATATCAGATTTTACATCCGGGAGCCATTGCGAAGATTCGATTTTTAATGCTTCCCGACTGTAAAAGTCACTATGTTCCGCAGACTGAACTTGTTTTTTTTTTCTTTTAGTTATCTTCATTTTTTTAATTTATTAGTTATTTGGTTTTAGTTTTCGTGCACAGTTTCGTTTTAGATTTTGTGTTAAAAATTTACTTTTAATGCCATATGACGCTGAGGCAATATACTGAATTGTAAGATTGAATTACACAGCACAACAAAATGGAGGTTTTTGTTTCAATAAAATTAGCCAATTCTTGTGTAGTTTTATCTCCTGATTACGATGGCGTCATTAGTTTTTCCTTAGCTGCTCTAGTCTTAAAGATATAGTGACATTAGGAATTTGCATAATTAACACCACTTTTTGTATGCTTAATATTTCACGACTCGTCCTCCAAACTTTAAAATACTTTCTGGATTATTAATCTCCACAAAATTTTCTTTCATTTGGGTAGAATCACATTGATGAGTATATCAGGATATCTTACTGTTATTGCAAGGATACTAAAAATCGTGTGTTTTGGTCTGAAATATGCAAATGCTAAATGTCACTATATCTTTACAACTAGATCTGATAGTGAAAAACTAAAGACGCCATCGCAATCAAAAGATGAAAATACATAACGATCACCTATTTTTATTTAAACAACAAAACCACTGTTCTGCTTTGTTATTATAAATAAATAAATCTAAAAAAAATTTATTATTTGACATATTGCCATAATTTTATTTTAAATGAAATTTGTTTGCTGGTGTCTAAGCATTATCTATATGCATTCCATCGGCGCTTTACCAAATCGTCAGTAGAGTTCAGGGTGTTGTTGGCTGAGTAGCTAGCGCGTTTGACTACAAACCCTGAGGTCTTGAGTTCAAGACTAATTTCAGGCAAGCCAAAAACATCATGCATTTTTCTCATGTGCTTTGGTG
This sequence comes from Panzeria rudis, assembly GCA_956483635.1. Lineage (NCBI taxonomy): Eukaryota > Metazoa > Arthropoda > Insecta > Diptera > Tachinidae > Panzeria > Panzeria rudis. The sequence continues at coordinate 72,149,108 of OY101451.1, read as the reverse complement.
TGTTATTGTGTTGGTTGTTGTTAGACTGTTAAATTGATGAAGGCACTGATCACTTTGGCAGAACCGGCAGCGTTTAATACTAAGATATCCCAATGCACTTTACAGCACCGTCCTTCGTCGGTATTGTAGCAGAACCGTCGGCGAAGTAAAATAACTAATAAAGTGGCTACACAGCTTACACAACTCAATGCCTCTACTTGACACCAGAGAATTAAACTAATCTTCTTACTTATTTTTAAGAAATTTATTATTTGACATGTTATCATAATTTTATTTTAAATGAAGTTTATTTGCTGATAGTTAAGCATTTGTCTATATGCATTTCATTGGTGCTTTACCAAATCGTTAGTAGACTTCAAACACAACTTTGAACAGTTACTTATTTTATTTCAAAACGCTTAAGCAATAAAAAATTTAAACGTATGTTTATTACATATGTATGTATTGATTTCAAATGACTTGCTTCTTATATTTTCTTAACTTATAATCTCATATAAAATAGGGGCTCAATTTAATTTTGTTATAGAAGGTATGTATTCCTAAATCAAAAGAAATCAATAAAGAATTGTCAACTCTAACTGCAATAGGAATAAATTTTTAAAAACTCACATGAATGTTTAAACAAGGTCTCCTACAAGACGATAAAATACGGCTTGAACGCTTTTTCCTTATTGCTACACAGAACAAAACTTTGAACATAAATAGTATGAAAAAACTTTATTATCTATTGGCCATATATTTTATTAATTTGTAAATAAAAAAGAGGAATTATTTCATTCGCAGTATGAATTTTGAATTTTTTTTTTTTGTATACAAACTCTAAAAAGTTTTTTTTTTTATTTATATGAAGTAAAACGTACAGTTCATTTACAACAGTCTGTTTGGCAGAAAGGAAAGAGTTGTGCCTAGTACAACAGGCTATACAAGTTCAATACTGAATTTTCTTAAATATTTTTTAAAAGAAATATGAATTAATTTATGTAAAAGTTTCTAGCTGGAATGAAAATAGTTTGAAAAAAATTATCACGTTCGATTCATAGCATTTATGAAAAAATTGGATATAAGTAATGTTTTTTTATGTCTATAGATATTAATGCGTTTGTACTGTACAAAACTCATAGGTATTAAAACAAAAAGTAGTCATTTCATACAAAAGAGGAAAAAAGGCATAATACCTATTTACATATATAAGATTTAGTTTATTTTAAAAACGGGTCACCAAAATTGGCAGGGCAGTGGAAAAAGTGGTAAATTTTCACTTGCTCCGCTCAACGGTCACGTTGGGTGTACGTACATACATATTTGTTTGTTTGTTTGTGCGTCTTGTTTTGTAAAGTTTGTACGTTCAAAATACTTCCCCTATAGATAATATTGGACTACGTGGTCCATTTAAGCTGAAATAAATAAGTTTTAGCGACTGCAACCGTTAAAACATGAAGACTTGAGTGCTCCATCGAATAGTGACATAGAGTAAGTAGACTAGTCCGATGTAATGCAGACACGGACAATGTCATTTGCAAACAATAGTTTATAGCCAAGCGTACAAGCGCTCAACAATTTCAACAATTTTAACAATTTCAACAACAACACTTGGCTGCTCCATCAAGTGATGACATGGAGTAGTTTTGAGACTACTCCGATGTAGTGGAAAGTGGGATTATATGGTTCATCCGTAGGACATCGTAATATTAAATCGATCATGTTTTCTCCAAACATTTGGGTTACCTTTGGACTAGTCCTAGTCCTCTATGGAGCATACTTTACATGCTTGTATGGACTAGACCCATTATCTGCAGGGTCACTGTACTAGAACGTTGTATCTGTGTCTTTGTTTTTTACAGTTTTACTCCCTACGGAGGCTTTACTAAAAATTCAAACGCAGCAAGTAGGAAAGCAAAAAAAAATTTAAGGCAGCAACAACTACACCTTAAAGAAAAACAAAATAAATAAAAAAATTGAATAGTTATGTCTTCTCCATGGAAGATATTGACTGAGTGATTTAGTTTTCGATTGCTTAGATCAGTGGTTTTCAACCTTTTTTAAGCCGCGACCCAAAATGATTTTCAAAAAATCTGGCGACCCCTTAACGTTTTTGCTCTCAAAGTTTGATACTTCACTTCTACAATTTGATTCTTTCACTAGCTTTGAAAGTATTGCAACAGAAATTTCATCCGATGAATTGGTGAGCGATTTTATGCCTACCGTGATAGAAACGCTGCAAAATTAAAAAAAAGAACTTTACCGCTATTTTCCAAAAGAGCTGCAAGAAGATAATGGTGCTTGCTGGGTATTAAATCCATTCATAACTAACTGCGTTGAGTTCGTCGATCTTGCCAATAATTTAAAAGAAAATATATGTGGCCTGGTGGCGGACAGTATGCACAAAATGGAATATTTATCTCAAAATAATTCTACATTTTGGCTAAAGCGAAAGGCAGAATAGCTTAAGCTAGCTAAAAAAGCACTTAAAATATTAATTCTATTTTCAACATATTATCTGTGCGATATTACTTTTTCACAAATGGTGAACATTAATGTATTTTATTTATATCAGCTCGCGACCCCCCAGCAACGCCACGACCCCCAGGGGGTCGCGACCCACCGATTGGAAACCACTGGCTTATATACATGCACACAAAAATATAAAGTACACACAGATAGATACACGCACACATTTAAGCACTCTGAAAATACTCTTGCCATCATCATAGCTGCCATATGAATTAGGGGTAAAATTGTAAAATTTTGGAGAAGAAATCGTCAAAATCGTGAAAATGATCTATCGAAATCGTCAAAAAATCGTCATAAAAAATATCACTTTTTTAAACAATATATGTATGTGTCGTTAAATAAAATACAAAAAGCCTTAACTAAAAAACTCTAATGGGCTTTTTAATAAAGTCCGATGCAGTTCACATGCATACATAACTACTTTAAAAATCAGACTTTCCCGAAAAAATTTTGCGATATAATTGAGAAAATCTAAAAATTACCTGGAGAATTACATAAGCTATTATATTTATTGCTCCTCCTGAAAATTTATGAAAATGTTAGTTAGGGCGTTTATGCGTTTTAGGCGACGATATATATTAAATTAGTTTGAGATACTCTAAGAAATTAATTATGTACATATTTGAAATTATTTTCATCCATAGACTTTTAATTGCCATGTCTGATGCCTTTCTATATTTGCTTCAGAATATGGTAAAACTAAAATTGCTTGAATAAATTTGGACAAGGTAGGAAATAAAAGACTAATATCCATTTCCAACAATTTTAAAGTTCCATATCATGCTCAGGGAAAACATAATAACCATCAAGCATTATATGGGTGAATGTGGAAATTTCTTTGTATGTGTGAAACCGATGATTCTGAACGTATTATACTTTTTTCCTTTTGCTTTGTAAAGTAAATCATAAATCTATAGCTGAGCGAAAATTTGTTGTTAAGCGAGGTAATTTTCTAAGTCCTCCGCATCCGATTGAAGCCGGAGTTCCACAAGGCAGCATCCTCGGCCCTGTATTATATCTGATATATGCCTCTGACTTGCCGGTAAGCAGTAGCAGCTTTTCTAAATGTTTACAAAAGCCATCAAGAAGCTTCCCGCAAACTGCAAGAGTATATACCCCAGTTGGAACAATGGCGAATTAAAATTAATGAGCAAAAATGGCTACACATTATCTATACATTATGCAGAGAGCATGCAGACCTATAGAAATAAATAACCAAACTATACCTCAACACACTGAAGTAAAATATATCGGTGTTCACCTTGATCGTCGTCTAACATGGAAGTCCCACATTAATGCATAGCTGACCCAAATGAAATGAAAAGCATTTCAAATTAATTGGCTCATTGGAAGGAACTTTACTCTAAGCATAGACTGTAAGCTTCTTATATACAACTCCATTCTAAAAAAATATAGTCCTACGGTATCCAGTTATGGGGCACTGCCTCGGCATCAAATGTAGAAAAAATTCAAAGGCGACAAAATAAAATACTCCGTACGATTACAGCAGCCCCATGGTATATCAGAAACAAGCGAATTCATAAGGATTTAGATGTGCTGCTGGTTAAGACTGTGTTTTCTAAACACGTGACAAGATACATAAAAAAACTCGAGTTGCACCCAAATCCCCTGGCCTGAAACACCATTAACTTTAGAGGCATTGTTCGGCTGAGAACGAGGGACACTCTTACTCTCAGCCGAACACGAGATACGTACACAATCATAGACCCAACCGCTGAAACAAATATTTTTGTCTGGCATTGGTTGAACTTGAAAATTTTTAGAGTTAAGATTTGAATACTTATTGTTAGTTCAATTTTATTGAAGATACAATAAATAAATATTACCGTTAAAGAAATGGTTTATTTGACTACTTATTTTTAGCTTCTAGTAAGCCAAATAGTAACTAGTTATTTGCTGTGAAAATGCAAATACATTTGTAAAGGTTACCCCTTATTTTTTGACTTCTCAAACAAAAATAAGTAGAGCAGTAGTACTCTGCTGGTACAAGAAAAAACTTGGAAAATATTTTATACAATACAAAAGTAATAATAATGAAGTTCCTACATAAAATACTATGGAAACGTTGAGTTCAATTAAACAAATAATTAAAACTTCTCTGACCAACAGGTGAAAGCAAAAGTACTTACTAAAAACTGTTCGAGGGTTTCCTAGCCATACGCTACATCTGTTAATTTGTTTTTAAATCGATCACTTTCAAAATTACGGATTACAGAAGTTTACAAATTCAGGTCAACTTTTGGACTGGAGCAACGGAAGTGTTGTTTTGTTATTTGGGGTGCAGAACTCGAATCCTCACTAGGTTTCTTCAAATTGGTTCCAGTTTTCGAGATGTATCTTTATGTCAAAAAAGAAGCAGTTGCACGACAAATATTAACTGGAGAAGGGTTTTACTTATTTAGTTAAATAAAAAATTCGAAACTCGACAACAACATTATATTTAAGCCGTGCCCCTTTGGGTGGCCTTGTGGCTGAGTGATAGCGATGCTATCACTTAACGTACCTTAAGCATTATATAAAATTTATATAATGCTTAAGGTACGGTCACACATGACAAACATTTGACCAGAAATACGTAACCACTACTTTTGCTCAGGGTTAGTGTGATTTAACTTGGTTTTTAATCACACAAAATAAAGTTAATTATGCTGCAAAAGGCTATTTTTATATTATTTTCAATAAATGCGAACCCATTAAATACAATTTTAACTTGTCTGTTGGTCACGTTTTTTTCGGCAAATATTTGGCAAGTGTGACCGTACCCTTAGCTTAACGCTTTGTATAATGATTTTTTGTTTGTGTTTGGTTTGAGTTGTTACTTTATTATTTTTTTTCTTTATGTTTGTTTTCCATAAATAAAAACCTTAACAAATGCGGGCGATTTTTTTTTTTTTTTTGTTGAAACGACTTTTTGTGCGAATACTTTTTCAAAAACGACTTTTTGTGCGACCTTTTGAAAATTTCCAACGGTATCCCTGATCATAGCACGTTTATATGGCTTAAGAGAATAAATACAACTTGTGAGAACCATAGAACCGAAAAGCATCCTCATTTGCAAGGAATAGGTTTCCTCTTTGCAAATATATATCTAAATGTACAAAAAATTTATTTTTCTGTTGCAATCAAGGTAGATTGAACAGGTACCACTACAAGATCAGCTGTTTTAGTAAATTTGAGAATAGATTTTGACACATGTCTGGGATTTTTCTATCAACAACGGGCATGTGTTAGTAAATTTCTGGCGTATTTCTACCAACAAAATACATGTGTTTTTTGCTGTTGTATTTGTTTTAGTTATGGTGGTACCTGTAATGAATATGCCTTGGTTGCAATGAATAAAAAATGTTCTTTATTCTGAAGTGCCCTGAAAATGTTATTTTTGTTTTTCTTATTTCTTCACAGCAAAGAGTTAAAAATTATATTTGAAAAGCTGTAGACGTTTTGTAATGATAACTAACAAGCTCTTTGACATGAAAACCTTATCAGCCACAATAAAGTAGCCATAACTATTGAGGACTTTAATATACTAATTTTTCATTTTTCATTTTCAAGGGGTTTTCAATACTCTTCCAAATCTGTAATTCAATGCTACAGTTATATAATACAAAAATGGCAACAATTGATATGTGTACAGAAAGTACATGAAATTGAAGTAATGGCACTTTCCTAACCCGTTTGCCCCTCTACGGGATCTGGAAGTACACCTATTTATATGAAATAAAAGCCCTGTTCGTAAGCGCACCACTGCACTGCATCATATGACAAAAGTTGACTTTACAATGTCAATACAAGTTTGCTGCTGCTCTTTTATAGTAGTAGCCGTTTATGTACTCCGTATATGAAATTTGTTTGTGCGTCATCTGCTTCAGTAAATCATTTTAGGACATTTAAATTTCCATTTTCGGCGTAGTGATTAATTTACGAACAGGACCAAAACTTTTCCACATCGATCTGTAGATGGAGCATTTATAAGTGAACAAACGTATAAAAAACAAACGAATTGATTACTTCTTCCGTTTTTTGAAGTAAAATACATACAAAACAACAAGAAATTCTTTAAAAATTTCATTGTTTTATGGGTGTTTTGCTCGTAGGGCACAGGAGATCATTTCTCAAAACTACAAGTTACCAATCTACAAGTAAAATACCTACAAAACAACAACACTTGCAAAATGTATTGTTGTTTTGTGGGTATTTTACTTGTAGATTTGAGAAATGGGGCCCAGGGCCCCATTGCTCAAAAATCTACTAATAAAATACACACAAAACAACAATACAATTTGTAAAAGTGTTGTTGTTTTGTATGTATTTTACTTGTAGATTTGTAACTTCTAGTTTTGAGAAACGGGATCCCGTGTTCAATAGTTACGTTCTGGATTATACAATTATATAAAATTTGTTTTTGCCATTTAAATTTAGTATTTATTCTATGACATTTTCATGTAATTAGATATTTATTTGGGGAAAATTTTAAAAATAATGCTAACTACTAAATGGAAAATTTGCAGTCAAATCAAAATAAAAAATGTTAAATTTAGATGCAAAAATGCTAAAATGCCACACTGTTTGTGTATTCTAAAGTTTTTTTGCTGTACAGAGCAAAAGGGCCCGGCTGTTGATTAAATATATTAGCGACAAATAGAAGTGGTTCTTTATCGCTGTTATGCCTATCTCTTGTGTTATGTTAGACAATCTTCAACTTCATTTGCTGTCATAAGCAAAACGCGTAAATTTTTAAATACCAAAACCACCTAACTTCTATATATGTATGTACATATTGCTCCTTTATTGCTACGTAGTCTTATCTTAAAAAAACAAACTTTTTATGTTACTGAAGTTACCTTCTTTTTATATAAAATATTTTTCATAAACTTATCTTAATCTTAACCTTAAAGTTATAACTAGGGATGTGACGATATGCCTTTTTGCCGATACGATACTCAAAAGCATATATCGGCGATATCGATTCCGATAATATATTTCCTTCAAAATCTTTAATTGATTGTTTTGCAATATATATAAAACTATATATTAACATTAACTAGTCTTTAAATGCCTCAAAATTATTGTTTTCTTTTTATAAATAAATTTTCTACATACAATTTTTATAAAAACTAATTTTGTGCCGGGAAAATTTTAATTATGCTGCAGA